>JARQWZ010002352.1:0-32500 GCA_033150135.1 Gobio occitaniae | reverse complement strand
CCAGTCGCTCTGCTCCTGGGAGTTCTAGCCGGGGTTCGCCAACAAGGGTCTTGCTTCTTATCGATAGCGCTGTGTTGGTCAAACAGGGTTTGGTTCTCGGAGATAGTCTCTCCTCAACGGCTCGCCTTGGGCGATTCCGGCGAGGAGGGACCTTCTGTCTCAGGCAGAGGGCACGATATTCCATTCCAGGCCCGACCTGTGGAACCTTCATGTTTGGCCCCTGAAGGGCACCAACTGAGGGACACGGGGCTTTCGCCTGCAGTTATTGAGACCATCCTAAGTGCTAGAGCTTCCTCCACTCGGAAAGTTTATGCTAATAAATGGGGTGTCTTTGAAAGGTGGTGTACGACACAATGTAGATTCAGTCAACTGCCAGGTAACTTCAGTTCTGGATTTTCTGCAAGAAAAGTTGTCATCAGGCACCTGTCCCTCCACTCTCAGGGTTCATGTGGCCGCTCTTTCGGCTTGCCACGCCTTGGTGGATGGGGTGCCGCTCGGGAGACATCCTCTACTCGCTCGCTTCATTCGTGGGGTAGGCGGTTGAGGCCACCTGTTAGAACCAAGATCCCTTCATGGGACTTAGCTTTAGTCCTCGAGGGTCTGGTTGAGACCCCCTTTGAAACATTAGCTTGCCCCTCCACTCTCAGGGTTTATGTGGCCGCTCTTTTGGCTTGCCATGCCCTGGTGGATGGGGTGCCGCTTGGGAGGCATCTTCTGCCTGCTCACTTTGTTGTGCCAGGCAGTTGTGGCCTCCATTAAGAGCCAAGATCCCTTCATGGGACTTAGTTTTAGCCCTCGAGGGTCTGGTTGAGACCCCCTTTGAACCTCTAGAATCAGCGTCTGACGAACTTCTGACTCTAAAGATGGTTTTTCTTATGGCTATAACTTCTCTGAAAAGAATTGGGGACATGCAGGCTCTGTCAATATCGCCATCCTGCTTAGACTTTGCCCCAGGTTTGGTGAAAGTGATTTTGCATCCCCTCCCTGACTACCTGCCTAAGGTTCCTTTGTCGACTGTACATCCTGTCACTCTTGAAACCTTCTGCCCTCTGCCGTTCACAACGCCGGGTCAGGAGAAACTTCATAGACTGTGTCCAGTCCATGCTCTTCAGGCCTACGTCCACCGCACTAGCCAGTGGCGTAAGTCAGAGCAACTGTTTGTTTGCCATGGGGGCCGTAACAGAGGTTCTGCCACCATCAAACAATATCACATTGGGTCAGGGATGCTACTGCTCTTGCCTATGAGGCGCGCGGTCAAGCTTCGCCTATAGGATTAAGGGCTCACTAGACCAGGGGAGTCGCCTCTTCTACTGTGTTAGCAAGGGGTGCTCCCTTACAAAGTGTTTGTGATGCGGCAGGTTGGTCCTCTCCGCACACATTCATAAGACTTTATAGCTTGGATGCTCATGCCACTCCGGGCTCTCATGTCCTTGAGTCGATATCACAGGCTAATGCCGAGGCTTCTTGCGTTCTTGTGCACACCTACACAACCGTAAGGGGTCCAGGCACCATCAAGCACGGCGGCGTGGGTATTCTCGTTCCCATTTGCATAAGCTTATGCAGCATTGAGTGTAGCTTTTGAAAGGGAACACTTGGGGTTACTTGACTGTAACCCTGTTCCCTGATAAAGCGGAACGAGATGCTGCATTGCTAGGCCGTGCTGATGATGCTTCAGGACTGGTCTTCAAACAAAGAAGATCTGGTTTGCTCCAGCTGAAGCTCATCTATTTATAGCCTCGTGCAGCAGGTGCGCCTATGACGTCACCAGCCGAGGCTATAAATACCTCCCGGGTCAATTTCATTGACGTGTTTTCACACTATTTTCACAGCTGGTTATGTCAAAGACATCCCCATTTGCATAAGCTTATGCAGCATCTCGTTCCGCTTTATCAGGGAACAGGGTTACAGTCAAGTAACCCCAAGTGTTTTCACAGCAACAAATTTCTGTTGGTCTGGTTTGGGCGTTTTCCTGTATTGAGTACAGGCACGGGCTGCACTACAATCCCGTGCGCTGTCGCGTTTCCCCCTGAGTGCTTCAGCACAGAGCGTTTCCTCACAAAAGAGTACACGGGTGTGACACTGCGTCTTTTTCAAGACGTCATTCCACTCGTGCGTTTCTGGATGCGGTTGTTTCCTGTCCTGACGGCCACGATCCTTCTCGCATAAACATGTTGAGACTGTGTCGTGGGTGATCCATGTTCACCCAGGGGAACGGGATCACGTCGACGCGCTGGTCATCTCACCTTCCGCGTGAGGGTTTGAGTGTTCAGCGCGCCGTGTGCCGTCTGGCTGCCGGGTGACAGCGCGGGTTGCCACGGCAACTCTGCGCGCGTCACTCGGCGCCTCTGATGCGCGGTCGAGACTATGATGCCTCAAACGGGGTTGAGTCCCTTCGCTTATACCCCGATCTAGTCTCTTTTCTGGTGCACCAGAGGGGGGACTATTTTGGCTGATAAGCCTGGGTGGCCTGAGGATTACAGTGAGGCTTCCCTGCCGCGTACATCTCTGTGGGCCCCTCACTCCTCTATCGCATCGCAAGCATGTTGAGACTGTGTTCGTGGGTGGTCTATGCTCTCTCATGAGAGCATGGCCACGTCGGCGCGCTGTTCGTCTTGCCTTTTTCATAGGGGCTTGAGTGTTCAGCGCGCCGTGTGGCGTCTCACGGCCACGCCCACTGTCTCACGTGTCTGCTGGTAGCTTACAGATGGGATTGCTGGTCCTTGAAAGGGGACCTAGCGTTTCATTTGGGGCTCTAGCAGAGGACAGATGTCAATCGCTGCATCGGAGAGAGGGCTGTTATGTGTTGAAAATGAGGATGATGCTGAGATTCCCACCGTAATAGTGGGCGCTCGTGCTGAATCAGATTCATACTTGACAGCCATGCTTTCCCGGATGGCTGAGGCATAGTGCAACGCGTAAATCGCCTTGCCTGCCCCTTGCCTTTTTTTCGGATGTGCATTGGAAGGCTTTGGCATTGTGGAACTATTGGTGCCAAAATATGGAACACCAATAGGGCCATAATCTGTATAAAGTTTCCTCTCTCTCACTACCCTCATCGGTGGGGTGGCAGTGCCACTGGCAGGCCACCTGCACCCTGCTTAGTGCACGAGGGTAGTTCTGGGCCGAGGTTGAGCTGCGCACAGCGCTGGCCCTTGGCTAGACGATGTCCACCCTGGTCCAGAAACACAATTGACCCGGATTTGGTCTGGAACTGTTCTTCCCCGAGGAGGGCCGGGTGGAAAACCATTAATAATTCTGTTCCGCCACTGATGTTAAAAACAGCCAGTGGTACCCAAAAAAAAAAAAAAAAAAGAGCAGTTCCAATACCTCTGGGTCTCGGGAGTTCAGGAATGGCAGCGTGTGACGCTACAGAGCCTCGCCGCTTTCATTCCCCTCCCCACAAGAGGGCGAGAATGGCAGTGTGTGACGCTACAAAGCCTCGCCACTCTCATTCCCCTCTTCTCAGCGGTGTGTGGACAACAGTGCGCGACGCTATGCCTCGCCACTCTTGTTCCCCGCTGAGGAAGGAGGTGAGGCAGACCGTGCGCAACGCCACAAAGCCTTGCCACGCTCAGCCCCTCCTTCATTTGGGAGCGCGCTTGGCGGTGGTCGATGCTCCCATGCCTCGCCACCCTCAGACGCCTCTCCCTTCGCCAGCAGGGGGCGCCGGCTGTGGGAACGCACTCAAGCGGCCTTCCCACACTCGCACGCCCCCTCCGCGGACGCAGGTAAGTGTTGCACAGCACACTCAGATCCCACTTCGGGCCGCTCCATGCCGTCCGAGTCGGGTCCCTGCATTCCGCGTCGCTGCCCCGCTGCGGGTACGTCTGTGGTTAATCCCCTTGCTCGGTGTCTGGAAGCCTGGCTAGAGCTTCCCAGCCCGTCTCGGGGCCGTACCATCAGACTCGGCTATGCGATTCAGTTCGCCAGGCGTCCCCCTAAGTTTGGGGGCGTTCACTTCCCAGTAGCGAAGGAGAACGCCCCCGTGCTCCGGGCGGAGATCGCAGTCCTACTGGCGAAGGATGCGATGGAGCCGGTCCCTCCAGCCGATATGAGGTCCGGGTTCTACAGCCCGTACTTCATTGTACCCAAGAAAGGCGGCGGGTTATGGCCGGTCTTGGACCTGCGATTCTTGAACCGGTCCCTTCACAGGCTGCCGTTCAGAATGCTAACGCAGAAGCACATCTTCAGGTGCGTCCGTCCCCAAGATTGGTTGCAGCGATCGACCTGAAGGACGCTTACTTTCATTCTCGTTTCCCCTCAACCGGCCCTTTCTGCGCTTCGTGTTCGAGGGACGGGCATGTCAGTTCCGCGTCTTGCCCTTTGGCCTGTCCCTGTCGCCCGCGTCTTTACGAAGGTTGCGGAAGTGGCCATTGCCCCCATGAGAGAGCATGGTGTTCGCATTCTCAACTACCTCGTCGACTGGCTGATCCTTGCCCAGTCGTGAGAGCAGTTGTGCGAACACAGGGACAAGGTGCTCCGTCACCTCAGCCAGTTGGGACTTCGGGTCAACTGGGAGAAGAGCAAACTCTGTCCCACACAGAGGATCTCTTTTCTCGGTATGGAGATAGACTCGGTCGCCATGACAGCGCGCCTCACCGAGCGCGCGTCCAGTCAGTGTTGAACTGCTTGAATTCGTTCAAAGGCAGGACAGCGGTACCACTGAAACATTTTCAGAGGCTCCTGGGGCATATGGCATCCGCAGCCGCAGTAACGCCGCTCGGATTGCTTCATATGAGACCGCTTCAACGCTGGCTACACGATCGAGTCCTGAGATGGGCGTGGCACAGCCGTTCCCTCCGTGTCCAAGTGACTCCGAGGTGCCGCCAAACCTTCGGCCCGTGGTCGGACCCTTTGTTCTACGGGCGGGAGTTCCCCTAGAACAAGTGTCCAGGCACTCCGTTGTCTCCACGGATGCCTCATCCACGGGTTGGGGTGCCACGTACAACGGGCTTGCAGTTTCGGGTCTGTGGACGGGGCCTCAACTGCAATGGCATATCAATTGCCTCGAGTTGTTAGCAGTTCGTCTTGCACTCAGCCGCTTCAAAGTTCCGCTCAGAGGCAAGCACGTTCTGGTCCGTACGGACAACACTGCGACAGTTGCGTAGGTCAAAAAACAGGGTGGTCTACGCTCTCGTCGCATATCACAACTCGCCCGCCATCTCCCCTTATGGAGTCAGAAGCATCTGAGGTCGCTTCGTGCCATTCACATTCCGGGCCTGCTCAATCGTGCAGCCGACGAGCTGTCACGTCAGCCGGTGCTTCCGGGAGAATGGCGACTCCATCCCCAGGCGGTCCAGCTAATCTGGAGTCGTTTCGGGCCACACAGGTAGACCTGTTTGCCTCCCCAGAGACGACCCACTGTCAGTGGTTTTATTCCTTGACCGAGGGAACCCTCGGGTCGGATGCCCTGGCCCACAGCTGGCCCCGGGAAGAACGCAAGTATGCGTTTCCCCCAGTGAGCCTTCTTGCGCAGACACTGTGCAAAGTCAGGGAGGACAAGGAGCAAGTCCTGTTGGTCGCTCTATATTGGCCCAACCGGACTTGGTTCCCGGAACTAGTGCTCCTTGCGACAGCACCTCCCTGGCCCATTCCTCTGAGGAAGGACCTCCTGACTCGGAGACGGGGCACCCTATGGCACCTGCGTCCAGACCTCTGGAAATTCCATGTCTGGTCCCTGGACGGGACGCAGAGGTTCTAGGTGACCTACCGCAAGCGGTAGTTGACACCATCACTTCCGCTAGAGCCCCCCTACGAGGCGCCTCTATGCGTTGAAGTGGAACCTGTTCGTCGATTGGTGCTCTTCTCGTGAGAAGACCCCCGAAGATGTTCGATCGGATCTGTGCTTGCCTTTCTACAAGATGGGTTGGAGCGAAGGCTGTCTCCCTCCACCCTCAAAGTCTATGTTGCCGCTATCGCCGCTAATCATGAGCTAGTAGATGGAAAATCTCTAGGTAAGCACAATCTGGTCGACAGGTTCCTTAGGGGGACGAGGAGGTTAAATCCGCCTCGTCCTCCCTCCATACCCTCTTGGGACTTAACTCTGGTGCTAACTGCACTACAGAGAGAACCCTTTGAGCCTCTGCAGTCAGCTGAGTTGAAAATTCTGTCGTTAAAGACAATACTCCTGACTGCGTTGGCCTCCATCAAGAGGGTAGGGGACCTGCAGGCATTTTCGGTTGACGAATCGTGCCTGGAATTCGGGCCCGGTAACTCTCATGTGATCATGAGACCCCGGCCTGGATATGTGCCCAAGGTTCCCACTACTCCCTTCCGGGACCAAGTGGTGAGCCTGCAAGCGCTGCCTTCGGAGGAGGCAGACCCAGCCCTAGCTTTTCTCTGTCCCGTCCGTGCTCTCCGGACTTACGTGGATAGAACGCAAAGCTTCAGGACCTCAGAGCAGCTCTTCGTCTGTTACGGAGGACGGCAGAAGGGAAAGGCTGTCTCCAAGCAGAGGATGGCCCACTGGATAGTGGATGCCATCGTCTTGGCTTATCAGTCCCAAGACGTGCCCTGCCCGCTCGGGTTAAGAGCCCACTCCACTAGGGGTGTTGCCTCTTCCTGGGCGCTGGCTCATGGCGCCTCGCTGACAGATATTGTAGAGCTGCGGGCTGGGCGACACCTAACACGTTCGCTAGATTCTATAGCCTCCGTGTAGAGCCGGTATCTTCCTGTGTGCTCACTTCCCATAGTCAGTAACACCGAAATGCCTGTTCTAGTGTCGGCTTGCTGCGCCATTCCCTCCCCTATGGTAGACGGATGCGTGCGCTTATTTTGCTCCAGTCGAGTTCCCCGGAACGGCGAACCCTGTTGAGTCCTCCGCAACCCGCGGCAGTCGGACGTGGCGGAGCGTTCGACGCCAGGTCTAACACTCGTATGCATTGGTGGAACTTGTGTTAGGCTGGGTTCCATATGTAGTGACCCCCACGGCGGTCCCATATGTGTATTCTTCCACGGTACGGCTCCCTACGGCGAGCCCGTGTCTTTCCCTCGGCAGAGTGTCCTCTGCCGTTCCAGGTACGTGTTGTTCCCCTCCACTAATTGGCCGGGGCCACCCCTGGGACTTCCGTATGTTGTGCTGCCCACGGTCAGCCCATACGTGTATTCTCCACATGTTAACTCCCTCTGGGCATGATGTGGCTTCCGCAGCTGCCTTCACAGGCACGCTTTCCCAGCGTTATCCAATACAGTCAGCTGAATGGGTCTTGCGGAACAGCAGCTTTGACTCTCCCTGCGTGAACCTTCCCGCCCGCATCAGGTCGGGGTCCGTGGGGCTCATCGCTGGGCGCTGGAAGTGGTAGTAACTATGGCGTTTTCCATAGGGGATCCCAATTCGTCGGTACGTCCGACGTACGTCGAACGTGACCGACTGAATGGGAACGTCTCGGTTACGTATGGTAACCCTCGTTCCCTGAAGGAGGGAACGGAGACGTACGTCCCGTCGCCACAGTTGCTGTACCATCACTGCAGGTCGAGCCACTACGTGTGGCTCCTCAGTGAAAAACAGCGTGCATTCGCTCTCGCTTCCTGTTTATACCCGCGGCGCGGGGCGGAGCGCGAGATGCAAATCTCGCACGCCAATTGTTCATTGGCCGGTTCTAGATAGCTCGAAGCTGATAGGGGCTCCCAGAAGTGATCCCAATTCGTCGGTACGTCCGACGTACGTCTCCGTTCCCTCCTTCAGGGAACGAGGGTTACCATACGTAACCGAGACGTTTTCCTCTTCGGTACTGTGCAATTCTGATTAGTTGCACCTCTTGTAGTGATCCCCCTACTACGTTGTTTTGTTATTAAGTGGTAGGTAGGCGGGTAGGGTAAATAATGTGGTATCCTTGGCTGAAAAAGTTCATTTTGGTCTGTCAACCATGGGCATGAGTCCAACAGATCTACTCTGTGTTTCATTTCCAGTAGTACTGACACCAAAACCACATGGACTTATCAGGAACCACAAACAGCCATATGCAAAAAAACTCCTTATCCTTCTTCCCAACGTTTAAAATCCATCTTTGGCCGAAGATTTCTGTAGTGTTGATGAGCAATTGTTGAAAAATATGAAGTAAGATTAAAAATGACTGTAGAAAAAGGTTAAACAAAGGGGCAAGTGTGGAGCCTAACAATCTACCCCTGTACCCGGCAGCCATCTTGGCATCCAATCATAGGAAACAGAAGGTATACAAGGCTGCTTTCACTTAAAGACCTAATGCACAGATCCGTGATATTGACACACCTCCAAATTTTCTTAACTGTTTTTGTTCACTTAAGATATAACCGACTATGTTTACATGGATACTCGTCAAGATGGGCATTTTGAAATCATTTTGTGTGTGCGTGCACAGAAATGATCTATCACAGGGCGCAAATACCTTTTACCTTGAAACTACTTTTACGACGGCTTGCGCTTGAATGGCTTAAAATCACTTGAATGTTAAAACTGATAAGACTTAAAAACATGTGAAAATGATAAACTTTCCTGAAGCAATAATGGCCCGATCTTTCAGATATGTGATTATAGTTTTAGGGAGGCTGAGACGACAGACAGGGGAGCTAAAGCCCCCCTGGCCCAAGTAAACATTACATTATTGTTTAATTCACTTTTGAAAGAAACTCAGACTAAATAAATTACCAAAAGGGAAAAAAGGGGTTTATTTACTTCAAAAACAGAAAGAAACATATGCTATAATTTTTCAGTTTCTCAACTATTCTATTGATAATTCATAGGACCGCATTGACAGTAAGTTTCTGTGCTCCTGAATGTTTCTGTGCTCCTGAATGTTTCTGAGCGCCTGAATGTGTGTGTGTGTGTGTGCGCGTGTGTGCGACAATGTAGCAGCACATTAGTTTAGAATGGACGATTAACTTACCTGTAAAATAAGCTGGTTAAAATGTGCAATTACCCAATCAATATTGAGTTGAGATTGAGATGACACAGTGCTGGGGACAAACTGAAAAAAAGAAGAAAAAAACATGCTCATGGAGAAAGAAAACCGCTAAAATGAATAAAATCGATGAATAATTGGATAACGTGTTAAGAAAAATGTCTATAGTAACACACAGTTATTCATTATTAAAGTCCTTATTTGCACATACTGTATTGAGGGATATATTTTCACTGCATTACCCTAATAAGAAATAAATAAGAAAGTAGGCAGTAAATGTATTCTTATGACATCATATAGCCTTCTTTTCATATCCTCAAGATTGACATGTGACTTTTCCTAGACATTAATTTTTCCCATGTGAGGTTAATGATGATGTGCCATAACCAGCCATGAATTACACACACAGCATAGACCTGTTATCTGCTTGATTATGTGACTTCATGTTAGACAATGAGATTGGCCCATCTGATTTCACACAACACATAACATCCTGACCTCAAAACCTCAATGTGCAACGTAGAGACACAGACACGCTGTTTAAATCCTCCAGAATTATGAATAATTCGTAATTCCACCATCTGCTCACAGAAACATAAGAGACACACCTCATGTTCATCTAACGCTCTTGTGTCTTCAAGTGTAATTGAACTGCTTTTCTTGTTTGTCTGTTTGTTTTTTCCTCCTTCTGGTCTCTGGTCTGGGCATCAGTGGGAATATGATGATTCAGCTGAACATGTGAGTACATTTGAGAAAACAGCTGCATGCATTCAATTCTGCACATTCACTGTATTTCATTCCGTGCATGATTTGCAAACATACACATCATTTGCTAGATGTTTAATATTAATTAACCATAACCATCTGAAGACAACATTGGATCTCATTCATTAAAATACATATGCATTTTTGTGAATAATAACACCTGTATACGTTATAACATAGAAATCATGATTGATCAATACATTTGCAGTTAAATAAAAGGATACAAATCACACATACTGTACACCAGCAAACACATACAAACTCACAGAAACATGCAGTTGGTTCATTGAAAATGTTTATGCATAATATTATCATAAGAAATTGAATACTCAGTAAGTCTTTCTAATTTCTTATTTCAAACAAAATACTTTGCATTATAGTTGGATCTATGCATTGAGTGATGGATGGCCTTTACATAGATGTATGAAAGGCTTTGCATCAGTGGTTCTCAACCAGGGGGTCGGGCCCACAAGGAGACAGTTGAAAATGATTTAAAGAAATACTAAATATACTATAAAATAAGCTAAACAGGCTAAAACTCAAGATATAAGCTGCTGTCATGTTATCTTATTTTAATTAATTCCATCAGCACCTGTCATATATATTTTTTCTAGTTATTGTCAACCTCTAAAATATTGTATCTTGTAAAAATAGCTGAGTAAAAAAAAGAGTTGCTATTTGAGAGAGAAAAAAATATTTTAAAATTATGGAATCATGTAAGCAAAAATAAAATGTAAACCCTGGAAAACATTTAAATTAATGCAATAAAATAATTATACAAATGATAAAATAATAATAATAATTAAAGTAAATGTTTTTTATAAATATAATTTAGAATATTTATATTATGTTTAGATTATATAGATACGTAATTAAATAATTGTTTTATTGCCTCTCCTTGTTTCTGTAAATAATAAAGTTTGAATATGAAGAAGAATAGAAGAAAAACCTAAGATATCTTGGGTGGCTTTCAAATATTGTTTATTGTGGGACGTTGGAGTCAGAAAGGTTGAAAACCGATGCTTTACATGTTTTTTATGGAATTTATTATTCTAAGTACTACCTCCAGACATGCATATGTTGATTTAGAACAATCCAGATTCCTTTTTCTGTATGATTTTAAAAGCGTTTTTTTTTCAGTCAGTGTTAAAAATGTCCTTGTGTTTTTCCAGGAATTAGCCCTCACTGATTTGGACGCTGAGACCACCTACTCAGTTACTGTTGCCGCTTACACCACCAAAGGTGACGGAGCGCGCAGCAAACCCAAGCTGGTCACCACCACTGGAGCCGGTAAGTTCAGAGCAGTTCACGCCTCTGTTCCTGTGGACTCTGTAGTATTCAGCAGGCCTCTCCCTGCAGCCATTATGAGTGAATGCCTATAATTGCCCTCGCAGTAATGAAGGCGCTTGTAATTCCACTCACCTACGGCTCTGACTTTGAAATGCTCACAGGGGTTAAGGAAATAATGAAAAAATCTGTCAGGAAAATAGACTTTTTCAAAAGAAAAGAATACTGCGTACTGTCTGGATTATCACTGAAAGGCTTGAAACGCACAATCGCTTATAAGTACAGGCGCTTTTCTGTTGTACCTCTAATTGTGCTGTTATTCAGCACCCTGAAAGGCCTTTTATCTCACTTTTGTACTTGAGTGTGCAACTGTGAAAAGGCACACGGTATCACTGTTGATATCTATTTGATATTGTATCATTACAAATTGTCAAACTCGCAGCGTTTTTTGACTGGAGAATTCGGAGAATAGATACAGCAGTGTAGGTACAATACTAAGAGGATCCATTAAAGTATTTTAGATCAGTGAATTTCAGTGTAGTTTTCAGAGCTGACACATTACCAAAATATCTTTAAATTGTTAGAAATTGTGGACTATTGTCTTCATTGCGGTTACATTGCACATAGGCTTGTCACGGTCATGAATTTTGTGCTGAGAATTCATTGTCATACAAATAATTAGAATTAAGGATTTAATTCTGTTTGTTCATGTAACTGAATAATAAAGCAAGGCAAGGCAAATTTATTTATATAGCACATTTCGTACACAATGGCAATTCAAAGTGCTTAAAAACAGAAATTGAATAAAAAATAAAAAAAACTGAATCACCCCTATCCGGAGTATAATAAACTTTATTTGAGAATAATAATATTGCTAATATGTTATTTTGCGTGGACTTGTATATCATTTAGGCCCATATGATTTACTTTAATGCTGAAAAATAATAATATAATATAATATAATAAATATAATATAATATAATATAATATAATATAATATAATATAATATAATATAATATAATATAATATATAATATAATATAATATAATATAATATAATATAATATAATATAATATAATATAATATATTAATATATAAACTTTTATATAATATATAAAAGAAGACCTTTGACTTTTAATCTGGTCAAAAGGCTCTCCTTTAAACCGCCACATGTTTATTGCATTGTTATTTTAGTATCGAGATACTGTACTGTTTTTTATTAATATTTTTAATCAGATTTTATTAAAAATATTCCTGTTTTCCCTTTAATTTTAGTTAAAGTGTTAGTCACTTTGAAGAGTTTTTTTATATACAGTATATATATATATATATATATATATATATATATATATATATATATATATATATATATTTAGGTTTAATTTATTTTTATTTCAGCTTTAGTTTTAGTTGAACAGTTAATAATTTTAGTGTTTCAATTTCAGTTTATTGCCAAGGCAACATTTCTCATTTTCATTTAGTTTAAGTTCTTCATCTAATATTTATATTTTATTTTATTCCATTTTTTTTATTATTAGCAGAAATGTTTTTAATAGTATCAGTCACAGTTTTAGTTAACTATAATAACCCTGGTTTGTCGTCTGTCCATCCTCAGTTCCTGAAAAGCCACGTCTCATGGTGAGTCCGACAAACATGGGCACAGCGCTCCTACAGTGGCACCCGCCTCCCAACACCCACGGCGCACTGCAAGGCTACCGCCTCCGATTCGGCCGTAAAGACGTCGAGCCGCTAACAGTGATCGAGTTCTCGGAGCGTGAGAACCACTACACCACCAAAGAGATCCACAAGGGGGCGTCCTACACATTTCGCCTCTCGGCCCGCAATAAGGTGGGATTCGGAGAGGAGACGGTAAAGGAGATCACAACATCCGAGGACACGCCGTCCGGTTATCCGCATGGCATCATAGCCGAAAGTAGCACAACGACCACCATGCAGGTCAGCTGGCAACCGGTGACGTTAGCCGAGCGCAACGGAGCCATTATCAAATACGCCCTTCAATACAAAGACATCAACAGCCCTCACAGTCCCTCAGAACTGTTCATCACAGCACCCGGGTCCACCGTCACGCTGAACGGCCTTAAAGCAGACACAACTTACGATATTAAAATGTGTGCCTTCACCAGTAAGGGCCCCGGTCCTTACAGTCCTAGCGTCCAGTTCAGAACGCAACCCGTCAACCAAGGTAGGGGGCTCAAAATACCCTCTCGGCCCACGTTTGCCTTCTTCTACAACCTTTGAGAAAGAGTGTGGTTCTCAGGACCAAATCAAATATGAAAATGCCCTTAGAATAGCTAGCTCATGTCAAATAGCATCCTACGGAGAGTCAATGGTATGCCGCAAGGTAAGGTTCTAGTTCTGGACTAGTCCTCATGAGGTAGCAGGCGAAATTCTTCGCAGGTAAGACTGTTGATAACTAGCTACCTTCCTAAAAGGTGGTGAGAGAACTGCTCCGGCTCTGTGTCTAATTCATCTGCCCCAACTTTCTTTTAGCAGTGTTTGCAAAAAATTTTCACGTGAGAGCTGCCATGAAGACCTCGGTGCTGCTGACGTGGGAGATTCCTGAAAACTACAACCCTGCGCAGCCGTTTACGGTAAGAGCATCCCTTAAAATGCTCTGTCTATCACATTAAAACTTGCATAAGATTTGATGTTTGGTTAACGCTTGGAGTAATGCTGGTTCCTTCCAGATCTTGTACGATAATGGTCAAAGTGTGGAGGTGGATGGGAAACTGACGCAGAAGCTCATCACCAACCTTCAACCGGAGACTCAGTATTCCTTCCTGCTCACCAACCGTGGGAACAGCGCCGGAGGTCTCCAGCACCGCGTCTCCACCATGACAGCACCTGACATACTTCGCACCAAACCGTACCTGATCGGCAAGACCAATACGGACGGCATGGTCACGGTTGAGCTGCCAACTGTGCAGACAGCAGAGAAAGTCAAGTGAGT
The DNA here is from genome assembly GCA_033150135.1 of Gobio occitaniae. Classification (NCBI taxonomy): domain Eukaryota; kingdom Metazoa; phylum Chordata; class Actinopteri; order Cypriniformes; family Gobionidae; genus Gobio; species Gobio occitaniae. The sequence goes on along the minus strand of JARQWZ010002352.1, from coordinate 18,600 downwards.
ACCAGTTCTTCTTTGTGTTTGGTTTAATTGAGAGAAGCACCATTGGCTTTGCAGAAAGACCTATCTAGTTAATAATTTAATCTCACCTCTGTCTCAATACATTTGTTTTGCCTTCTCCAGAGCGATTTGTTTGTGCATATTTGTCTCATTTACTAATAACTCTGTTGGGTCAGTCCATCTCAAGTGGTTCATAAATTGTAAAGTTGGTTGCTTGACCATTTTCAGTTTCCCTCATTTTTGAGTAATTTGAGTGATTCACTATGTTTGGGTCTTTTCCCTCTTTGGTTTAACCAAATTATCTTTGTGTCATGGCACACAACATATTTTGTCTTATGGAAACCTCAGTATCACAAGTTAGGATGGGCTGAAGTCATTGAACAATGAACTGATCTCTTGTTCATATTAAAAGGTACATGAACATAATATTTTGTAAATGTTTTGCTATTTAAACTTTCAAGTTTTAGTCGTAATGTTTTTAGTGGGTACTTAATATATATATATCCCCTGACTTTAGGGTTGATTATCTCTGGTTTGGGAGCAGATATTAACCTGACATCTACACAGATACGAGTCCTCTGAGATTCCTCTGATTACAAAGCTAGAGCAAGTAGAAATCTGGGGAAAAACCTTCTTTATTCATGTGTTTTGAGAAATGAGCAGATGTTAAGCATAACAAATAATACAAATGAACTGTATTTTACAGTAATTATGTTTAAAATAGGCTAATCTATGTTTGTCAGTGAGGTCTAAAACAGTGCTTCTCAACTAGGAGTCCTTGGAAAACTTCCAGTGGGGACCTAAACAGTCTTAAAATCAAGTCTAAGGAACAGGAATGTGCAAAATATTTATATATGTGCACCATTGCGTTATAGTGTTATTTTTGTACTATTGATATACAGTTATAGTTTTTGTTAACATTTTGAATTCGATTGTATTTGTATATTTTTTTTGTATATAATGTTATTTTTCGTTAATGTTTATTTTACCTCATGCTTTTTTTATTAACTATAATAACCTTGGTGCATTTGAGATCAATATCTAGGGAGCATCCCGAGACTTTTCTGTAAAAACACAGCTGAAATCACTCAAAAAAATTAGGCAAATTAAAAATAATCAAGCAACTTCCATTGGACCATTAGAATGAATTAGATTCGTTTTTTGTCATTTTTATTAGTTTTATTTTTATTTTTTAAATGTCTATATACTATTTATTACGTTTTAGGTTTTTTGTTTTAGTTTAATTAGTTTGAGTTATTTTAGTACTTTAAGCGAAAATGAGAAATGTTGCTTTTAATAACCCTGGTGCTTTAGAGGTCAGTTTTTATTTTAAGTAGCTAGGGAGCGTCATGAGATATTGAGGTTTCCGTAAATAACAACACATATGATAATCATTATTTCTGCCACATTCAATACCATGTTGGTTGACAAGTATTTTTTAGCTTGTGGTCATAATGGCTGTATTGGATTATGAGATTCTAGCAGGGCCGTCTGTCATTCTTAAAGGGGTAGTTCACCCAAAAATTACAATTCTGTCATCATTTAGCTCAAGTTGTTCCAAACATGTAGGATTTCTTTTCCTGTGCTCCTTTTCATGTAGGAAATTATTTAAAGCTTTAAAAGGACACAAAATCACCACAAAAGTTTCCTAAAACTATTCTATACTTCTCAAAGTTTCTTTTTCAGTTGTGCTTTTTGCATTCTTGTTGAGCTAGTGGGCGACTGAAACTCAGGCCAATAAACTGAAAGACTGAAAGGCCAATAAAAATCAACCTATTATTTGGTATTTTTAAATGATCTGCATCAGTCTATATGTTTGTTTCTGTTTGGCCGATACAGGGGTTTGACAATGAAACTGAAACACTAGCCAATATAGTGTTGGAGGTTTCACGCCTATATATGTGCGGCCTAGTGGCCAATCTTCACTGATTTTACATTCCATCAGTAAGAGCAGAGTGTGAAGGTTTAATTAGCAGAGCAATAGCACAGCTGTACATAAAATATTGCAATGCACACAACATTATGGGAGACATCAGAGTTCAAAAGAAGATAAATGGATGGTGCGCATCTCGCTGGCTCATCTGTGACCAGGACAGCAAGTCTTTCTGGTGTATTGAGAGCTATGGTATCCAGGGTAATGTCAGCATACCACCAAGCACGGCGGACCATAAGAGGAAATTGTCTGAAAGGGATGTCCAGGTACTAACCTGGATTGTATCCAAGAAACATAAAATCACAGCTGCCCAAATCACTGAAAAATTAAATGTGCACCTCGTCTCTCTTGTTTCTACCAAATTCTAAGATTACTCTTCTCATGCTGATCACATTCAGTATCTTACCTTAAGATTCCTACAATTACAGTTACTACCATTTTGAAATTTACTGTATTTTTTATGTTTTTACTACTTATTTAAATTTTGTTCAGTTCTCACCAAACTTGGCTCAGATGACCAATAGCTGCGTAGGGCTGACCAGACAGAATTTAGATTTTCAACTCTGTTCAAAAGTTACAGTAACACAAAATTAGTGTTGACCCGAAATAGGTTGGAACACTGTAATCTATTGAAACTAAGCATTGTATGTTTCATTAGCAGCATGATCTGAGGGTACCTATGGGTCATCAAATCTGGAAAATGGCTATTATTGTTTATAACTAGTGAAATGTTTGACAGAATTTTCAGATCCTGGTGTCTGTGAATTAATTGAGTCATGCCGAATCTGTAGTTACCACTGATTCAGCATTGGATGAATTGTTAATAATTTTAATGAACACTTTTATGTATCAGCACAAAAATTGGTATGGATCATTGACAGTGTGTCTTGAAGTTGCGTGAGCAGTTTGAAGACACAGCCCCCGCTTTCCTAAGATATAAGGCTTTTTCCCCAAAAAATGCTTTTAGGTTTTGAAAACATTGTCTACAATTTTGCTTCTCGGTGTATTTACATTCCTTGGTTTATGCTAATTGTAACATTCGATTTATTTTCTAATTTCTTTTTTTTTCTACTACTGGTACAAATGTAGCTGCACAAAAATTATCAAACAAATTGTTGATAATAAGTATAAGAACTGTTACAGAGAAACACTTTTCTGAATTCTATGGGTTTGTGTTTGTTGTCTTATGCTGTGTTAGCTTATCATGCTAATCGATTAACAAGCTAAATGTTTGTCATTCTTTTTAATATGGCGTCAGGCTAACAGTAAGCTGCATTAGCCTAACATAATGATTTTGTGTGTGATTGTCACTTTGGAAGCACTCCTTGCTATCAAGTTAAACAAGTGTCCTCCATGTGGTTGCCCCTGATGAGTAATGCACACTGGCCCAAAGAGTTGCAGGTTCTATTCTGGCGAGTTGTATAGATGCCATACATACATATATATATATATATATATATATATATATATATATATATATATATATATATATATATATATATATATATATATATATATATATATATATATATATATATATACAGTTGCAAGAAAAAGTATGTGAACTGCTTGCAGAATCTGTGAAAATGTGAATTTTTTAACTAAATAATGTTGCGTTCCTGGCAACCCGTAACCCCGGTTTTCCAACCTTCTTCCTGTGAAAGTGCACTGGAACGGCAGTCAAACGAGTGACTTCCCACCAGTGAACATAGCCCCCGAAACAGCAATGACAGCCCCATACGGATGCCATGTTTATGAAACAAATATACAAATAACGTTAAATAAAAGGTATAACAGCTTCTCTTGCCGTATGCACAATTTTTTCTCCTCCATTTCCCTCAAATAAGCAAGTAAGAACCTTTGGCGATAGAAATTATTGTAAATTTAGCATAAGCCTCATATGGTCCGCCATGATTTGTTTACATCTATTTACCACACGATTCCTTGCGCTCAGGCAGTTTGGCGTGACTTTGCCTGGAACGCTACAAAGTCGTGAGTCGTGGTTTGAAGTTGTAACTTACAGGCTCAAAAACCTGCCTGGAACACAGACATCATACAAAATGCATTTTTTTTAAATTGTATTTAGTACTGTCCTGAATGAGATATTTTGCATAAAAATGTTTACATATAGTCCACAGGAAAAAAAATAGCTGAATTTATTAAAATGACCCCGTTCAAAAGTTTATGAACCATTGATTCTTAATACTGTCGTTCCCTGGATGATCCACAGCTGTTTTTGTTTTTGTTTAGTGATGGTTGTTCTTGAGTCCCTTGTTTGTCCTGAGCTGTTAAACTGCCCAAAGTTATTCAGAAAAATCCTCCAGGTCCTGCAAATTCTTCAGTTTTCCAGCATCTTTTGCATATTTTAACCCTCTCCAGCAGTGAGTGTATGATTTTGATTATCTGTTCACAATGAGTACAATTAAGGGACTCAACCACAACTATTAAAAAGGTTCAGTATGAAAAGATGGATCTCAAAATCATAAGAACATTTTAGATATTTAGACTAGAAACAAGACAAAAATACTAAGAAGAGCATTTTTTGCAGTGTGCTATTTTTAATGTAAGTCTCATGCTAAAAAAAAAAACTGTAATATTGTGAACTCTGAACCCAATTCAGTATTCAGTAAATACAAATAAATTAATAATTGGTAATGATGAATGTTATAAGTAAAATATTTGGGATTTAAGACAATATAATGCAATGCAATTATGATTTCAAAGAGTATAGGGTGAATTCAGGTTGATTGGGACACTTTTTCCCTATCATTTCAATGGAAAAATAATTCTGAATCATACACAATACTCAAATATAATTTCGAGTTTCGTTCATTTGTGAGACATGCGTGCAATGCATGATCGCCAGCGCTAAGGCTATTGTCTACTATATTTGATTCTTATTAAATAATAAGCAAATATATTAAAACATTGATTAAAATTAAGATACAATTTATACAAATATTCACTTTATAGAAAGGCTTTCTACAAAACAAAACTTAACGAAGTCAAAATAATACCTGACAAACTCCATGTCTTCTGATATATTGCGCATCAAATGATACATCCTTTATTATTTGTGCTGTTCACTTTTCACAATCAATAAACACTTCATAATCTGTCCAAAACAGGCCAAATAAATCTTGTCTAAACAGTGTGGCGTCTATGACATTTTATGTTGCAGCAGGATTCATATCTAAACTGTCTTTTTGCGTTAAATTTTTCACAGATGCTAACAGAATAAACTTAGCCTACCTTACAATCAGCCGCTGAATCCGTTGCTCTTAGAAATGAACAGCTTTTCATGAGGTAAATTATTCCAGGATTATTCCTCAACGCGTCTCAAAATGATGTAGCTGAAGTATAGTGCTGCACTTGTTGTGTTTGTTTGAGTTGATGTGTGGGCATTGACACATGGATCTTGTAGTATTTGAATCTCTAAAGAACGCACGCTCCGTGGGTGTGGTCGCAATAGCGGATAATGAGACACTCGCAAACAACTGACATCTCTCTGTTTTCAAACAGATTACATAAACACAGAATATTTGTTTTCGATTTAATTTATATTATTTAAAACCTGACATTTCAACGTTTCTTTAGACATGTCTCAGGTTTGTGAGACAGTATTCACTAAGTTAGAGTTCATTTTCTGAAGACTATCTGAATGAACGTCTTTGACAGCAGACTCGAGGGGGTTAAAAAAGGGTTTGGGTTAGGGTTCACTGATGCTCCAGAAGGAAACACAATGCATTAAGGTGAAAACTTTTGAACAGGATGAAGATGTCCAAATTTTTCTTATTGTGTTTGAATATATATATTTTTTTCATTTAGTTCTGCCCTTTGGAAGCAACAGAAGATACTTAAATTTTTTCTGGAAGACAAATTAAGTACAATTTATTTTGATCTTCAAAATTCAAAAAGTTTTCACCCCTGGCTCTTTATACACTGTTTACAGGGTTAAAAGCAATGAAAACAATAACTTTTTGTGCATTTTGACACGGCAAGTAAAAACCTGAACCGGGCTGACTAGGCCAGTAGAAAAAATATGAGCCCTGATATATTGAAGGGCACAAGTAAATGTGGTATTTATTACAGTGGGTTTGTGTGAAGATGATCACTTAACGTAAATAAGTTCACTTAAATAAAAAATAAAAAACATTTTATTTAAAATCTAATACATTTTCAAATGTAAAGCTTTTTATTTATACTGTAATGCGGAACGGCTATAATGGCTAAAATTGAGTGTGCAGGGGGGTGTCATAGAGACATCAGTAGCAGTATTGGCATCAGTGATACTGGCCTTCTTTCATAAAAAGAATTTGCCATTAAACAAATATTTAAAATATAGTCTACTGTCTTCATGCTGTTTTTACATTAATTTGGAGATGAAATGTGAAATTGTCACAATATAAAAATGTATGTTAGGTGCAATTAATCACGATTAATTACAGAAAAATGTGCGATTTAATTTCTATATGCACCGGCCATCAAAAAATCCATATCAGCCATCCACTAATGTAAACACTTCAGTCCATATTCATAGTAATTACATGTAAAGGAGCAACTAGCATTATTCAAAATATCTCTGTTTAAGTTTTTTTGGGACCGGACAGGTTTGGAACAAGATAAGAGTGAGTAAAATATTTTTTTTAGGAAACCGGCCATCATCTCTACCAGAGAGACTCATTAGTGTGTCTGAAGCACCAGCCTCGAAGAGAAACCAGACTAAAGTGAGAGGAAGTTGGCAGATTATTGATGTGTTTACCGAGGGTTTCTCTCTTTCGTCAAACATGTCGTTAATCCAGTGTCATCCGAAGTGGATTGGAAAGTCCAGATTGATCGGTGCTAATCTTGATGGATGTCCTAACGCCTTTGCCGGCAGCCATATCTCGACCACTGAGACACTCATAGACTCTTTCTTGCACTCTCTGTAGGGGATACTACATTGTGGTGGTACCGCTGAAGAAACAACGGCCCGGAAAATTCATCAAACTCTGGGACAATCCGGATGAGATGAATCTGGAAGAGGTAACAGACACCTTACACGTCAACATTAGAGTCAGTGCGTCGATAAATTAGGCCCACTTTACAAACATTATTGATCATGGCAGCGGCTCATGTAAGGACATCAGTCCTAACACAACTACAAGCATTTGATTTGAAAAGAAAGCAGTGAGACTTCGCAGTTCTATCAGCTCCCTTCATATGCAAATCTGTTCCTCCCCGCTTATAGAGACAGGAACAAAAGATGTTCTCCTCTGAAGGGCAGGACAAGCTGGCGAGAGATAGAGCCGAACAATATTATTTTTAGCCAGAGTAAATATTTGAAAGGCTTTTATGTGGCGAGGCGTAAGACGGCAAGTGTTTTTCCCAAGAATTGTGCCAGTCGAACTGCCAACCGTGGCACCATACACTGAGCTGCAGCTCGGGAAGGGGACGGTACCATGCAGGGATCTCCTTTCTGATTGGCTGATGGCTGGAACCGCCCTTCCCCCACCAGCTGGCCTGAGTCTGTTCTGCAAACCTAGTTACGATGAAGCTGATAGTCCTGTTAATAAAGAAAACACAAGGTCAGCATTGCAACCACCATTATCAAAAAACAATGATATATATATAATACATAATTCCCTCCAATTCCCTCCAGTGTACACACGCACACACTCAATTTATTTTACTGTCAATATTTGAAGTCCGCCTGTTCAAAGTGGCTCAAGGGCAGAAGAACTGAAGCAGTTTTGACGGCTTGAACAGGATTGATAGAAAGCTTTATCAGAGCAGCCCTTCATCTCTCAGCAAATGCCTGCGGATAACTACACACACATGTTGGCTTTTCAAGTTTTATGGGGACATTGCATAGACATAATGATTTTTTTATACTGTACAAACTGTATATTATATCCCCTAAACCTAAAGCACATAACAAAATTGCTAAAACTGAAACTGAAAAATGAAAACAACTCTGCAAATATAAAAGTAAAAGCTAATGAAAAATAGTATAAAATACTAATACTATAGAATACTAAAATAACACTGGAATGTTCACAATCAGACGAAATTCAACACTGATTAAAATGTGTGTTTGTGAGTGTGTGCTAAACTGATCAAGCATTTGTCTCTGCTTCTTTTATAGTTGTTGCGAGAAATCAACCGAACTAGTCGCGCTCTTCGGTTCCGCAGGCAAATGGAGCTGAAGCCGTACATTGCCGCATATTTCAACGAGCTGCCGACGGAGTTCACGCTGGGCGATGCCAAGACATACGGAGACTTCGAGAACAAGCAGCTGCTGAATGGACAGGAGTATGTGTTCTTCGTGCTGGCTGTGCTGGAGATCTCAGACAATGTAAGTCTCTTCCTCCGCTTTCTATTGGTCCTTATGGTAATTAAAAATAAATAAATAATAATAATTCCTTAGCATTAAAGCAATCGCACACCTTATGATTGTGCAAGTTAGGGGAAATAGCCTCAAAAAATCCAACCATTTATGGGTTATTTGGCAACCCAGCGCTGGGTAAATATTGGACAGAAAACATGCTGGCTTATTTTTTACCCAGCTTGTTGGGATTTATACATAAACCCTTTTGCTGGGTTGTTGTTGTTGTTGTTGTGTTTTACTGTTTCTGGATCAGTCAATTTGATATTGAAGGTTTTTTCATTTCAAATCATAAAAATGCACTCTAAAATCTCTGTTATACAGGAACAGTTCATATATAAAATAAAATATATTTTACAATCATAAAATTCTCATTTAAACATCAAGTAAATGTTTTAGGGACGTGACAGGAGCAGCAAACATCAGCCAATGGGAATCTGTGGGAAGAAAACTGGTCTCAATAGGCTGTTCCTATTCATTAAATGAAAATCTTATATATTCATGTTTGAAAAGTTACTTAAAAAACTGCTTTATCCATCTGTCAGACATTTAAGTTTCAACTAGGGTGACCACCTGCCGATTTCTCTGTTTGCAGGTCAGCAGATGTGATTTTGCGGGACAGAACAGGGCACACGTGTAAGATAAATTTGCTACAATGTAAATATTGATTTACATTAGTTGGAAACATATTTGCCATCACGTTGGATGATAAAGTTTTTAAATCACCAATGCTTTGTTAATTGTGTCTGGCACTCAATTTGCGCAGGTTCGAGTGATATAATGTAATTTACTTTACAGGACCTTTTCCGTCTGCTAAATATAATGAACTGGATATCAGGCTAGTTGGTAAAAATCCCATTGTATAGGATGTTCTTATCCAGTATGTGTCTAGATCAAGTCCCGTCTAGTGTAGCTGTATTTAACAACTTTTGATGAGGTCCACAATCATTGATTCCTTTGCACTGTCCAGTCATCATCATCTCTACGAATGTGTTAGTTGGTAATTTTCCCACTTGGTTACACTTTAAACAATAAGGTTTAATTTGTTAACATTAGTTGACCATATTAGTTAACATGAACTAACAATAAAAATAGTTTTAACAATATTTACTAATACATTCTTAAAATCAAAAGTTGCATCTGTTAATATTATTTCATGAACCTCAGCTAACACAAGCTAACAATGAACAGTTGCATTTATATTAATGTTAACAGCGGTACATACTGTAACAAATGTATTGCTCATTGTTCATTGTTAGTTAATGCATTAACTAATAAAACCTCATTGTAAAGTGTTACCAATATGATGATATCTGTAAAACATGATACAGTTGATATGAGAAGAAAACTGTAAATATATACAATTTTTCTTGGACATTTTTCTAAGCATAAACCACACTAAACTGATCTGTATTTGTGCTTAAGCTTAATTCAAGATATATTCTCTGAACACCAGGCTTATTATCGTACACATTTTTCGTATATAACTAAATTTATCTTGTTTTAAGGATGTATAAATATTTAGCAAAAGTACTGATGAAGGAAATTGTTTTACTGCTCGGGGGTAAGTCTCCTTCGTCTCGTGTCCAAACGATCGCTGGCATTGGTGTCAGAGTCACGCGATGTGGTCAGAGTGAGAAAACCAGGCTGAACTCTATCAGCACACAGCCTGCTGGGAATAAGAGCGGTGTGTCTGTCTCTCTCCGGCTGTCTGTCTCTCACAGGGGAAAGCCCTGAAGAGCTGTCAGTGGCAGGACTGTGAGATAAACGCCTTCTTTTTAATAGCAGCAGAGTCTTATCAACTGCACTGCAGAGAGACAGACACACATACAGACAGACAGAGGAATGATTAGCTCTGTGAAAGCAGTGAGACGGCATTCACTGAGCACTGGGGAGACAAAAACTCAGACAGTACAGCTAGACACAGTGACCGAACCTCATATCACTGTTCATGCGACACATCCCACTCGGTATTTTCACTTTCCTCCATGTGTCTTTGTCAATCTCATGTATAAATTGGATAAAGCAGTTATGCACAAATAGAAATAATGAAAGAAATGAAAAGAAAGTAACTATTTTATTCAGCAAAGTAAATACATTTATTGACAGTAAAGACATTAATATTGTTACATAAGATTCTATTTCAAATAAATGCTGTTCTTGTGAAGTTTCTATTCATCAAAGAATCCTGACAATTATCACGGTTTCCACAGAAATATTAATTAGCACAACTGTTTTCAACATTGATAGTTATAAAAAATGTTTCTTGAGCAGCAAATCAGCATATTAGAATTTTTTTTTTTTTTAAAGGGGACCTATTATGCAAAATTCACTTTTATGAATTGTGTTTGAACACAGATGTGTATCCACAGTGTGTGTAAACAACCAGCCTATAATAGAGTCCACCCACTCCTTTTTCTTTTTTTATAATCAAATCATAAACAGTCTCTCCAAACGAGCAGTTCCAGATTAGGGTAGAGTAGTCCGCCATTTCTGTTTCCTCGCTGCAACAGCTGGAGATATACAATGTCTAAGCAAATTTTTTTTTCTGTTATTGGATATACCACTGAACATAAGAGTCACCATAAACTCCTGAGCCACTGAGGACATCATGGTTGCATTTAATTTATAAAGGAAATGTGCCTAAGAAAGTCGCTATATATTTGTTAAAAGCATTTTACGCTGAACTGCTTCACAAACGAGGGTTAGTTCAACGCTGGATTTGCACAAAAGTTGTTTCTGAAAGATTTTTAGATTTAACTCAACTCCACTAAGACTATGAATTTATCCACTAACCATTCACAAACGTCCAGTTGCATTTTACAAGTTGTAACTTCTTTCTGAGTCTCTCCATTAGTGTCCCACTCCAGTTCGAACATGTAAGGCTGAACACTGCTACTGTCAATTTCTGACATTTTGGCTACATGACATTCTCCAGTTTTGTTGTAGCTGGAGTATCCAAAGCACGAGCTGTAACGGCTCTTCAGTAAAAGGGGCAGGGAGCAGAAGCTCATTTGCATTTAAGGGGACACACAACAACGGCATGTTTTTGCTCACACCCAAATAGGGGCAAATTTGACGAGCTTAAACTTCAGACACATTCTAATGACTCCAGAGACTTATATTACCTCTTGTGAAAAAGGGCATAATAGGTCCCCTTTAAGGATCATGTGACACTGAATACTGGAGTAATGATGCTAAAAACTCAATTTACATTTTACAATATACAGTATTTTCATAGAAAACAGTTAAATTGCAATACTATTTCTCAATATTACTATTTTTACTGTATATTTGATCAAATAAATGCAGCCTTGGTGAGCAGAAGAGACTTGTTTCAAAAACAAACAAAATAATTTCAAACGTATGAACGGTTTGCCAGTATATGTCTCAGAATGTTTCTGAATATAATGCTTGAGAAACGTTTGTATGTGTGTGTGTGTGTGTGTGTGTGTGTGTGTGTGTGTGTGTGTGTGTGTGTGTTGCGTCTAATGTCTGTTTATCTGCTTGTGCTGATGATTTGAGAGGTAAATTAGATGCTAATCACTGAATGTAGTTCGTAACTCACATCACTGAACACATCGAAACACACACTGATGAATATTACATTAATCAGAGTCATAACAGGATTCAGACCTCTGACAGTGTTTTTATATAATCGTATTTATATAGTTCCGTTTAATTGTTTCCGTTAATTGTTTCCAGCACATCCAGGCTGTTTGACTGTGTACTTGAATAATAATATGTTGCCATTGATTGCAAGAAAACTGCTTTAAAGAAACATACCAGAAACATATCCATACGTACTTAAATTATATGTACAGTTTATGTGAGAATAATGTGAGAAATAATTTGAGAATAATGCATGCATTCACCTAGAAAAAGCAGTTTTACCTTAAATGAATGATTTAGGCACATTTCAGATCAAATAACAAATTATTTTGTTCTGCTGAATAATTCATGTAAGTGATTTAACAAAACTACAAGCTTCACATTTCAGTTTCTGAACTTTGCACAGTTCTTGATTAAGCGATTCAGATGTCACATGTCGCTGTTCTGGGTTTTCTTTCAGATGCTGTATGCGGCAAGTCCATACTCTGATCCGGTGGTGTTTGCTGATATCGATCCACAGCCCATAATCGATGAAGAGGAGGGTCTTATCTGGGTCGTGGGGCCCGTACTGGCCGTCATCTTCATCATCTGTATTGTCATCGCCATCTTACTGTACAAGAGGTAGAAACCGTGGAGTAAGCACACACTCTCAATAACCTTTGCACATCATTTGACTTACAAAGTTACGTATTTCTCAGCGAAACAGTGAAACGTATGGTAAGATGGTTGGCTGTTAGTTCACATTATCCAAATGACTCAATTTCTGAGTTATTAGGGTGAAAGATTATGAATACAAGCTGGTCATTGGAATAACATTTAATGATTAATTATTCACAATAAGAGCTGAAACTTGGGTTAAGAAAGTCATTTGGATTTGGATTTTTTGACTTTAAGCCATTGTGTGTGTATGTGTGTTTATGCAGTTTTGCATTGTAAGTATCTTCAATAATCTGTGGCCCTCATTTGAATATAGACTGATCTGATCATCTGCTGTAAATTACAGTCAGGCATTGAGTTGAACATCTATTGTGATGAGGTCCTTCATATATCCAGGGTTATTTGATGTCTTCTGATGGCAGATTTATTTGTTAATCACAGAATCAATGTCACGGGCTCATGCACACATCTCAGAGTGTAATATTACAATGTCAACAACACAACACACTCGCTGCCCATGATGCACCAATTCAATCCAAACAAACAGTTTCACATGAGCAATTCCTGCTGTCAAGGACATGTACAAAGTGACGCTGGGTTGGAAAAACCTGTAAATATCAGGGGATTAAAACAGATCTTTCAGCCAGGCTTGGAAAAGTCACATATTTTTTAGTGCTTATTATATTATATTATATTATTATATTATATTATATTATATTATATTATATTATATTATATTATATTATATTATATTATATTATATTATATTATATTATATTATATTGTATTATATTATATTATATTATATTATATTATATTATATTATATTAATTATATTATATTAATTATATTATATATTATATTATATATTAATTATATTATATTATATTATATTGAAATTTATACTTTTATTCGGCAAGAACATTAAAATGATCAAAAGTGACAGTTGAGACATTTATAATTTTACAAAAATCTAGAAATGTTTCTTGAGCAGCAAAATCAGCACATTGGAATGATTTCTAAAGGATCATGTGATACTGAAGACTAGAGTCATGGTGCTACATTAAAAATATTTTGAACAGTAGTTGTAGCCCATATTCATTATTAGTTTTATAATTAGTTTTGCTCATCAGATATTGTTTAATTTGCACGTCGTCATATCACGCAGAACCCATTGACGCTTTATTGGAATTGCGCTCTCACACTAATTTGCCCTGTTTAGTAAATCTAGCCCAAATACTAATATAATTTAGTTAGGATTAGTGGCACTGTAGATGTATGTCTAAACACATCGGACCAGATGAAAATGAACAAATGCAAAACCCCTCTGAATATCAGCAGAACTAATTAGGAGATCTGTGTTTGTCTTGCGTACTAACCTCTGTTCTCTCCTCCTGCCGCTTTCACTGGAGCAGTCAACCAGACAGGTAAGAGCATTAGAAGAGCTGTACCTGAAACACATGCAGTGTTCATTGCACAGTCGAGGGCACTGAACACCAGGACGTGTCTCATTTCAATTTCAATCACAAGCATGTTTGCTTGACCACTAGCAGTGCTGCTCCGATAGTTCAAACACAGTTCATTTTGTCTTTAAGTGTATTATGTTTTTTTGTTTTTTCAGGAAAAGGGCAGAGTCAGAGGCCAGGAAAGGCAGTCTGCCAGCGGTAAAGAAATGCCTTCCCATCACCCCACTGACCCTGTAGAGCTACGCCGTCTGAACTTTCAGACTCCCGGTAAGAGCTGCTTAACACAAACACAAACCAAACACAAATCATCAACCAACTCCTTTAGTTTGAAACGGTGTCCTTCAGTACACTTCAGTATAAGGTTTCAATTAATGCTATTTTTCCATGAAGTGAAGTATAATACAGAAAGTGAAGTATAATATATTGAATCATGAGGAGCATGATAGTCTAGAGCAGAGCTTCCCAACCTTGGTACTCTCAATTTCGGATGCCTCCCTTATCTGATGTGCTTATTTCAGGATTGACTGTCTCTAATAACTAACAAGCTGATGGATCAAGATTGGGAACCAATGGTCTAGAAAACATTAGCTTTGTTCTAAAATCTAGTGAGCTGCCTACCTAGACAGCATTTTGGTGCACATTTTGGTGATGTCATTGGTGCACTCCAGACTTGAAGGCTGCTCAAAATGCTTGCAGCAATGCATGTGTTGCCTCTCTAAAATTGTATGGCAGCATTGCATTTCACCTTTACAGAATGCATCGCTCAGAAAGTAAAAAAAAAAAAGTCATCCATAAGCAAGATTACTTGGTCTGTTTTACCCAATATTTATGGATATTTCTTTTTCGCTATCTTATCAGCAAGATTATATCAAATTGTGTGGTGCTGCCTATGAAGACTATGTCAAATCAGTGACTCAAGAAGAAACACAGTCTTAAATGAGTCCGTAGACACAAACAGAGTAGAAAGGTCAAAGGCGTGCTCTTGTTTTGCTTAGCGTATTAAAGGTGTAATGCAAGGGTCTGTTAGCCATATGGAGTGCTCACAAACCCACAGGGACAGGTGGCTTTAGGACAGACAAAAGGGCAGGAAATCCCTCTGGACTCAGGAATTGCAGATTTACAGCTGACCCCAAGAACTCCTTGCAACACATTCATAGCAGCTCAGTGAGTTTACCTGAAGGCCTGTCACTAACTGAAGCCAGCGTAAGACGACCATGGAGATATACTGTATATTCAATATAACCTCTGTTGGTGATTGTATATTCTGTTGGTGAATCAAGACACACATACACACACATGTAGGCAGGCCATTGTGCTTGAAATCAGCGGAGTGTGAACGAGTCGTAGAGGAATCTGGGAATTGCCGAGCGGTGAAGGGCTGCTCCCTCCTGACCTTGGTAAACAAGGTGAAGTGCACTCGGTTCTAGAGCGGCCAGCCCGTGAAGACCTATAGATTTATTTTCTGAGGGGGCAGAACAGCGGTGACAACAGTTGCTCCATTAGTTTCTCAGAGGAGAACCTGGTGCCAGCGAGACTAGCTCTAAACACACTGAACTGGAGTCCATCTGTCTGTCTGTCAAAAACACCTGGACTGCAAGAGCAAGACAGATGGACTGGAGGGAAAGAGTTCACCTTTCTAATAAAAACAGCTTAGACCAGCATTTGCTGGTGTTAGTGTGCTACCAAGCTTTTTCCACTTGTCAAGCTGGTCTGCTTTAAGGATTTTGGAGGGGTTTGGGAGACCAACCAGCCAACCCCAAAATCTCACTTCCCACACAATTCATGGAATGTTTTTTTTTTAATTTTTCTCAATCCGATTTCCTCAATCTGATTATAAATGGATGATTTGGGTGCATATAAACATAGCTAGTGAGTTTATTCTGAAGATTGACATTTGTTGCTAACCGAAACCCTTAAAAGCCCTCCATTAGTTATTATATATTTTGTTGGGGAATCAAGGCACATACAAGGCTTCCCATCGTGTTTGAAAGCACAAAAGCATGACTGAGGAATGTGGGAAGTGTTACAAGGTCAACACAACTGTTGATCTTGATGAACATCTGTTCACCTTAAATCAGCCTGTGTTTAGCTGGTCTTAGCCCAGAGTCATGGTCTGATTTAGGACCATTCAGTGGTTTTGGGCTCATCAACAGGGTAGTCTGGGAAACTAATCAACAAGTGGGTTCAAGCTTGGTTTTCTTCCAAAATCATTAACTTGATAGCCATCCATGCATCGCAACCCGTGTTTTGGTTTGATATTCATCTACGCCACAAACATGGCAGGACGCATACAGTATTCACGTGTCGG
This sequence comes from Gobio occitaniae, assembly GCA_033150135.1. Taxonomy (NCBI): domain Eukaryota; kingdom Metazoa; phylum Chordata; class Actinopteri; order Cypriniformes; family Gobionidae; genus Gobio; species Gobio occitaniae. Next base: position 2,260 of record JARQWZ010002352.1, on the reverse strand, counting down.
GTTTGCATTACAACATGGTTTCAAGAGCGATGTTCCATGCTCTCAATCCTCTCAGCAGCTCTTTTTATTAGTGGACTCATGCCCCTCTTTCCCAAATAGCCTCTTAGAGAAGCTTTGCATCCTCCATTTTCCCTTCAGGCAGCCGAACGCAGGCTCTCGACAGCTGAAGATCCCTCTCTTCAGTGTGAACGGGCTCTGCATTAGCCTCCTCTCTTCAAACCCTTGATGCCGTCGTGCGGTCAGCCCCCTCCCCATCTCAATTTTCATCTTGAGGGTGCTTGATGTCACTCCGACGCGTTTCTCCGAATGGCAGTTTCATTGTCACTGCGGCTGGTAATGGGTCTTGAGAGGCGGTGGATGGCAGCTCTCTCCTGCTGCCTCCATTAGCTAATGCCCTCTTCTATCAGCCCAGAGATGAAAGAACCGCAGCGCCACGTCCAAGCGTACTCACTCTTTTTCTGTGGCACGCAGGGCTGTTGTTATGCAAACCGGTTATCAGAGAGCAGCTTCTGCTCCTCAACTATTCAAAAGCATCCTCTGCAGTGCAAACACAAACTCTTTCTCTCGCAGACATGCACCTTCGTTACTGAAGAGAACAAGCAAACGCGCATGATAAATGTGCACACCATCTTCTTTCTCCTTGTTACATTCGTTTGTTTGTTTTGGGCATTTGTGTTTTTTTCTTTTTCTTGGTTTCCCTTTCGAACTTGTTATCCTCATTTCCGCATGCTTGTCGTATGTTAGCCATTGGCATGCGTGAATTTGTTTTTACTAACAAACTTAAATATAAAGTTGAAGCGTTGTTTGCGAACTGTCTATTGTCATTTCAGACTGTGTTTCTACTGCCTCTTTTTAGTTCCGATAGTGATCGATCACCACATTTGCTTGTTTTAACGTCAGCTAGTATGATTTATCCCCGTCCCCCTTTTCCTTTGCAGGTTCAGGCACATCGGTTTACCCCAGTAACCTCCATTTGTCAAGTTAGTCGTTCTTGTTTCTACATATGCCACTGTGTCTGTTCATTTCCTTAAATTGCTCTCTTGATTGTCTCATTTATTTATGCGTTCATCACCTCACACCGCTTTGCCTCACGCCAGCACAGGAGGCGGGGGTTTGATATGTCGCATCCTTTAGACTCATGGCCGGGCTCAAACTTTAATATCCAGCCCCTAACGTTCTTCTCTATTTCATCTTTCCACCATGTTAACGCTTGCGGACGAATAACATTCTTCTCTTCATTAGGAATGCTCTATGCGGCTTTTGTGTCCATTTTCTTCAAGCATGTGGCTGCTTCGTCCAATCATACAGGCCAAATAAAAACCTCACATTCTCCATCCTCTATTACGCTCATCTCTCGGTGTACTCAGATTCGCTAGCACTAACATCAGGACTCTTTGTTTGTCTCCTGTCCACAGGGATGGCCAGTCACCCTCCCATTCCGGTCATGGAGCTGGCTGATCATATTGAGCGCCTGAAAGCAAACGACAACTTGAAGTTTTCGCAGGAATATGAGGTAATCATCAGCTGTTTTCCTACTTTCTGCAGGAAAAAGCTGTTTTTGTCCTCAACCTTTTAGACTCCAAGGCTCCCCATTGTCAAAGGCAATATTTCTGATATTTCCTGCTGTAATAGCACAGTTTTCAGACTTTTTATTTATTTACAGGAACTACACTATTACAAATAAAGTTTCATAAAAGGGGTTTTCCGCAGTGATGATATAGAGGAACCATTTTTAATTCCCAGAAGAAACTTTCAGTGAACAATTTGAATAATCTAAAGAAACTTTTGTGCAATAGAAAGAATGCAATAAAGAATCTTGATTTTTAAGAGTGTAGGAATGGTAACATGTTAAAATTATAAATAAAATGTATAATTTAAAAAAATAATAATTAAATAAATAATCTGTCCTTTGTTCATTCCTATATTTTTGTCATTTCTTTTCATCCATAAATTTTTTCCGATAATTTTCTTTCTTTCTTTCTTTCTTTCTTTCTTTCTTTCTTTCTTTCTTTCTTTCTTTCTTTCTTTCTTTCTTTCTTTCTTTCTTTCTTTCTTTCTTTCTTTCTTTCTTTCTTTCTTTCTTTCTTTTCTATCCATCCATCCATCTTTTTCTTTTATTAAATTAGTATTTTCTAAACTCCTGATTATTATTTAAAAGTGGCAGTTAAAACAGGAAATATACGAATAGGAAAATATGATAAGTTAAAATAGAAATATGATGAAGTTTACATTTTGATGTTTAGCTGTTTTATCTCATTTT
>JARQWZ010002351.1:0-238377 GCA_033150135.1 Gobio occitaniae | reverse complement strand
TCATGCAGTCGGCTATAAGCCACTGCTGTAGATGCATATGCAGTGTTAAGGCTAATGATTAATCGATTAATTGATCGTTAATTTAAACGACGATCGATCATGGAAATTTCTGTAAATTGACATCCTTATCCCCTTCAGACTCTCTGTTCTTTAAGACTGGGTACACCCAAAACCTTCTTTTCGGTCTTTTAAATAAAATGAAAAGCTCGTCTCCACTGGATGATGAAGTGTCCATGTTTTCTCAGCTGTCGTTGCAAATGTTTTGGAATGTTGGAGCTCTGAAACGTCACAGACATCGCAAAATTTGTGTCGCGGCTGATGTGAATGGTTTTGACGTGAACTATTCGCACACGAAATATTCGCTTTTTCGTTACTCGTCCGGTGTGACAGGGCCTTTACTTTTAAACATACACACTTAAAGGAACTGTATGTAAGAAATGTATTTCAATTAATCATAAAATGGCCCTGATATGTCACTAGACATTAAGAAATCATGTTAATTTCAAATATTTATATCACTGACAACGGTTGTCCGGCCAAGATATTGTCATTTTAAAAGTGAAGTTGCAGCCCTCAACTGATGTGGATGTTGACATGTTGTGTTTTGGCCTGAAGCGCCACCCTCCACCTATCGACCAATCACGAAGTCAGTAGTGTTTCGGCATCGGGGTTGCCAGCTCTGCTCTAGTTACCACAGCTGCAGCTACAAACTTTTTGGATAAACAATGTCTAACTTTACGAAACCTAAACGACCTCGTTATGAATCAGAAAAACGTCGTGACAGTGTCCGAAATAAAACAAGGATTTGTATAAGAGATGCCTTTGAAAGATAGAGACGGCTGAAAAGGGAGAATAATTTGAAGACTGATGCCAACGTTGCTAATTTTCTCCTGGACAGGTAAGGTTCATCTATGTTTGGCTAACTTGTACTTAATGTAAATGGACATTTCAAATATTCATGACAGTCGAACAAAGATATGCATGTTCGTGGAAAGTAACGTTAGGTTAGCGCAGATGGAGGAGGTGGGTCATTGAATTGAAAAGGTAACGTTAAGGAATTGTTTGGTAAATAAAAACGGCGAGTCGTCATTGCTAACATTAGTAATGCATTATCAGAGCCCGTTTCTCTGTCATTATGCTGGGACGCTGAGGAAAACAACATTAGCACGCCATTATGGCAATGTGAAAATGCATTTGAGACAGTAGCCTAACGTTACCTCGGTAAAAATTATTCCTCATTCGTTCTTCGCATATATAGTGGACAAAACATGCTGCAAGTTGACCTGTATGACCATTGCTAATGTTATTTAGCTTTGCTGTAATTTTACTATAGTATTTTTTTATGTGGGAATGTACTGTCACATACGAGCGTTCATATTTACGATTATATTTGGCTAATCGCCATTAGTACATTTTTGCGATTCATAATTACTTCACAAAACATCGCTCTTGAAGCATAAACATAATTAACAGAAAGAAAAAAATCTTACTGTGTACGACTCGTCACTTGCCATTGAAAGCTCCGTGTAGCAGCCTACGTTCCTGCTGGATCCTGCAGCCTAGCTGGCAACCTCGAGTCAGGGGGAGGGGGAGAGGGGATACACCGCTCTACAGTCATTTGAAAGTGATTGCAGTACCAGTTTTGGCCACAGTCCTACATACAGCTCCTTTAAACATGTGTGTAACGTAACCTGTTTTCTGGAATACCCTCCCTGTATAGGATGCACCTGTGTTTTCTAATGAGGAAGCATCAGTTAAACTACTAAGAAGTGCACATGCAAATCTAAAATGGGCGTTCAACTACAAATCACTGTTAGTTCAATGTCATTGTCTTCACCCATGTGTGCTGCTGACTTTCATCACAGTTTCATTGCTGCTCCAACATACTTTAAACATTGACATTTCAATCTCAACCAAAATGATGGTTTGGATCAAAACTCAACATTGTATCAATGTCACCATGCTATCTGGGTTCTGTGTGGATAAATATGTGATCAAATGTCTGCTTTCTCTAGAAGTACCATGTCCTCTAAACACAACAGTGGAAGACTTAACAGTTGAGCGATTCCCTGATGTTGAGGGTTCCGTCAAACCTGGACACAAGTTATTATTTTCATGCAATGGACAGGGGCTGATTATAAAAGGACCGAGTGAAATCACCTGTCAATCAAATGGAGAATGGAGCAGCCCTTTTCCTAAATGTGAAGGTAAAGCCACAGACTGTAAAGCCTCAGATTGGACAAAAATAGTTAAAAGATTGATCTGTTGTTCACATGGAGGATGATTGGTTGATCAGATCTTTCTGTTCTTTAGAGGTAATGTGTGTCTTTTGACCTCCTAACTGAACTCCTTCCCACAAATTGATCATAGCCATTTATTAGTGCAAACAATGGTTATCAAAGTACTCAATATTCAAAGTGCAAATAGAGACCAAATTTATCTTCAAGCATGATACAGAGCTAAGAGATGGTTACTACAGGATAGCTTTTATATTGGAAGATATTTGCGTGCCTCAGGGAGCTGCTTTCAAACAGCAGTAACGTATTGAAAGTTTGAATGTGTGCTCGCGTTTACTTTCACTTTGAATTTCGCGATCGTGCATACTCTGGAAATAGGGAGCAGTGGTGCTGAACGTGCATTTTAAAATATAACCTCGCCACGGTTGAGTCCGCTAATACCCCTTTTCCTTTTCTAGGCAGTGTTGGTGCTGGTTCGGAGCCAGAGCCTAGTTTCAAATCGGTTCTTTGTCTTTCCACACCCAAAGCACCAGCTCTGAACCAGGAAAAGTGGTTCTTAAGTAGCACCAAAACATTGCTGGTCTAGAAGTAAGAACCGCTTGTGTCAGGGGCTGGGGTTACCGTGACCAACAAGACAAATAGCAATTTAAATAGCAACTAATCGAGCTAATAGCTGCTCGATTGTAATCTCTCTATACAAATTCCGATGAGCTGCACAAATGCGTTGGATTCACTGTGTTTTGATGCCGATGTAGGATCGTAAAGCAATGTGCATCAATAGTAACCCAACGTTCGTCATTGTTGATGGAAGGCTTATTCGAAATGCATCGGCGCTGTGCAGACCGATTGCCATATGACATCAAAGAGAGCATACGACTCCTTATACTTTTGAATCACTCTTGCGATTGAAATCTTATGCTGATCGGTCTGCGCAGCGCCAATGAATCTCGAACAAGCCTGGTGTGTTTGAGTTTCCCGCTGCCTCGCTAGCGTTGCTGAGAAAGATGAGACGTATACAGTGACGTAAGACCCGGCTCTTTGGTGGCTCTCTAGCATGTGGAAAAGGCAAACCGGTTCTTAGAAGGCTCGTCAGTGGAACCAACTCAGAACTGGCACTAGCACTAGCTCTGAACTAGCACCCGGTTCATTTTGGTGGAAAAGGGGTAAAATATGTAACATACGCGGACAATGCAAATGCTTAACTAACACACGTACCGCACACTCATAACACTTCTCGTCACGTGATCAGTGCTGCACGACTCAAACAGCTCAGGCTTGTTCGACTTCATACAGCGATGCGCAGACCGATCGGGGGCTGACTTGAAGCATTGCATGCCGGTTAGAAATTTTGCCCGACTTGAGGCAACGCCGACGCTACGTGACTGTGGCGTATGGCATCAAAGTACCACGAGAGCGATTCGAGAGCAGCCGGCTAATACAGCCGGTGCAGTTTCTCTAGCGTGGCTGCACGAGGCTGCAAGGACTCTGACAACACAGCTGTTCCACGAGTGGCCAGATTCACCACATGACAGCGATCACGTGTGTTTCGTGTTTATTCTAAAACCTTCTGCGAAGGGTCACCACAGGAAGCAGAAACCAGCAAGCGTCACCGCGGGAAGCAGAAAGTGTCCGACTTCACGTCCCGTTTGCAGCTCCTCCCCGCCTGCACGTGGCTATTCTCACCGATCGGTTGCATCCAGCCACAGCCGATGTCGAACACACCTCTCGTGTTGGATGAGCTGATGGAACTGAAGCGACTGTTATCCGCCTGAATTCAATTGTTTTTATTTCTATAAAATGCAAACCTAGAGTGGATGCGTAATGTAAATGTAGCGTTGGCATATTCTATCCTAACTTCACCCTCACACTCCGTCAGGACATTATGACACGAGACCGCTTTTCACCTCGACGAGAAATCTCGTCACAGTTTAGTATTGCGAGATCTTGTGGCAGTGTAACAGTAGTAAACTTTAGGTGTACAACTAGTTCACAACTATGTTTCTCATTTGTACTGCATCTGTACTAGTAGTTTACTATTTTATACTTGTAGTAAAAAAAATAGTTTATTAAAGGAAACTTTGAAGTGTCCTTGTTTAGTAGTTTATACGGAAAGTATACTTGTACATTTACTTTAAGTGAACTATATCATTTATAGTTTACTATTTATGTTTTTTTTACACTTTAAGCAAACTATGTTTCTATTTAGGTATTATATTTGTATACTTGAATTTCCATTTTAAACATTTTATTCTAGCTTCACGCATCCTTTTTTATCAACACTTGAATGTGGTTTCATAAAAAAAAAGGCAACATTTCAAACAAAGAGCTGAGAAAAGACTTTGTCCCGATGGAGTAGATCAAGTCCACTAACATCCCCAAAGTTTCATAGTTGTCGAGTTGACAGTCGTCACACTCCAGAAGGTGCAGTCTGGAGCTGCAGCCTGATCTCCAAATGGGGATGGGAACTCCAACACGGGGTGGGAGCTACAAAATTGGTCATGGCTTCCTCCCATTGACAGGTACATGAAATGTAGCATGATTTCCCCCCAATCCAGTTCAGCACAAACTCCACCCTGCATCCAGTTCTAAAGATTGAATTGACCTATCGGTAAGCCCCGCCCCCTTAGTTACTGTTGCTAACTCGGACAAACAAACGGAGTTGCTATATCTTACAATGACAGCTGTAAGTGTGAAAACCTTATCCCAAGATGTTTTTGGACACAGAATGTAGCGTATATCACGTCCGAATGATGGCCAAACTTTACTGATGGTTTATCAAGTTTATGTTTTTTTTCACTCCAAAAAAATCATCGTAAGAGCTGAACAAAAAAAGCATAAGAAGTGCGCATTAACGTCTCATTCACAAACTATCTCTCTCCGTTGCATTACCATTAACATACACAGCAAATTACACAAAAATACTCATACAACTAACAGTAAACAAACATATACACAGACCGTATGCCTTTTCGAGGGTGCAGTTAATAACTGGTAAACTTTGTATCTTCAAAACAACTCCGATAAACTGCGTGCAAGCTCTTCCTTTCACTACGTTACCCGTAGACTATAATACCCATCAAAATAGGAGTCCTCCTTAGTAGGACAGATAATGTAGACCTTAAACATATCTAAAATTAAATTAATTTACATATAACCAGTTTAATATGGAGAGGCACTGAAATGTAGACCTTTGTGTTTTTGACCTTCAGTGTTACATGACGTGAGAACAGTTAGTTATTTCGGTTTGTATGTTAGCAGGGACTTTAATCGTAAGTCCTTAACGAGAGTATGACAAACAGAAAATCCTCTCAGGATACCTGGAATCAGTACCTCAGGCACGACATTTTAGCATTTTTGTAGCATAAAGACCATCAAACCGATGAGAGCTTCGTATTTTCCAATGTTTCTCTATGGCGCTGACACCTAAAGATTTCCGAGTTCTGGGCCCAGTGCAACAGATACTCAACTGCTATTGGCTCATCTGCGTTCGAGGGGAGGGGCTTACCGATAGGTCAATTGGTCAAGTCAATCACAGTGCTGATGTCCTACAATGCTATGCTACAGTAAATTCTAACCCCTAAACCTACCCTACAATCTAATACACCCTGGGTTCTTCTCTCACGGAGTATATTTATTTATATAGCATATTTTATTACTTTTTTGTTCTACTATCAACTAGAAACAATGTTTAATTTATGAACATTTATTTTGAAATGTAAGTCAATGACAATTGGATGAAGTCAGAGCCAATAGCAAAAGTCAGAAAAGCATTCTGGACAGTGAAGGAGCACGCACAAGCCGCATATAAGTGTTTTTTCTGAATTATCAGATTGCTGCATTGCTCAACACATCAGGCGCTAGCAGGTGGACACATTTCGATTCTGTACTTATTTATCTATATATAATTTTACTGGTTTAGTTAATTGTGTTTGAATTATAATCACGGCTGCTTAAGAACGCGTGTGTTATTGCCGAACTCAGTTGTTATTGCTGGCATTTCGCACTGGTAGTGAGACAGACTTTCGTTTCGTTTTGACTTGAAATTGAGCCATTGACAGGCTGTTGCCTTGATAGTTTGGGCAAAATAGTTGTAATATAGTTGTAAAATAATTTGATAGTTGGGTTACTACTCCTATTCCCTCCTCTGCTTGTCACATGTCTGTCTTGTCTTGTTTAGCACATGTGGTGGTGTTTTGGGTATTTTGTTTCATGTCTGCTCCTGTCTTCTGCATTGACCCCAACCTCTTGTTATCTGATTATTGGTTAATTTGCCCCACCTGTTTCTTTACCATTACCTGCCTGATTTTGTCACCCTTTATATTCCTTGTGTGTCTGCAGTCCGGTGCTTGATCGTTGTCTTTCGTGGTTTGGTTTGTTTTCCTATTTTCTCATGTCCTGTTCCCGATCCTGGTATGTTTCTTGTTATGTTTGATTTTCGCCCTCGTGGGTTTTTGTTTTGTGTTTATTTTTATTCATTAAATACTGTTTTCCCTGCAATTGAGTCCACACCCCTTTTTTCACCACACAGCACGTGACAGAACGATCTAGCCAACAGAGGACTCAGCAGGAGAATGGTTGTTTTTTATTTCCCGTCTTCCCCCATGGAACCCGTCAACCGTCTGCAAGTCATGAGATTTGTAAACTCCCGCTACATTCACCAGCAGGGAGCTAACGTGAGGGAGTTCTCTTGGTTCTTCCTCATAGAGGTGGATCATTTGCTCCTGAGTGGGACAGAGAGCAAGGAGGTTTTTAACTTATGTCTGGACATGCCCCTCGACCCAGAGGAGATGGAGAGGATGGGGAGTTTAGGATTCTGGGAGTTTATTGACCACCTTGACCCCAGCGCTCCGATGACCATGAGCCCAGTTCCGGTGCTCCCGAATCCGGTGGTCCCGAAATGGAGGAAGAGAGGAATGGCTCCCACCGCGACAGTTCCGGTGGTACCAGTTCCGGTGGTCCCGAAATGGAGGAGGAGAAGAGAGGCTCCAGCGTGACAGTTCCGGTGGTCCCAGGTCCGGTGGTCCCGAGTCCAGTGGTCCCAGTTCCGGTGGTCCCGAAGCGGAGGAGGAGAGGCTCCATCGGTGGCGGTTCCGGTGGTCCCGAGTCTGGTGGTCCCAAGCCCAGAAACCTTCCTGGAGGTTGCTGCCGTTTCCGTCTTGTTCTGCCCGCGCCGCCCAGGCATCTTGATCTCTGCGGGCCGCCCTGGCCTCCCGAACTCTGCGGGCCGCCCTGGTCTGTCCCTCCCGTCCCACCCTGGTCTGTCCCTCCCATCCCGCCCTGGTCTGTCCCTTCCATTTCTCCTGGATCCCCTGGTGGAGCGTCTGGTAGCCGTTCCATAGGGAGGGGGTAATGTCACATATGTATCTTGTCTTGTTTAGCACGTGCTGTTTTCCCTGCAATTGAGGCCTCACCCCTTTTTTTAACCACACCGCACGTGACTAATGCTCCTTCCTCTTTTTCTGTGGGTTTATGGAACTGTCAGTTAGCTGTCAACAAAGCTGACTTCATTCCAGCCTTTGCCACTCAATCCGCTCTTAATATCTTGGCCTTGACATGGATCCGTCCAGAAGACTCAGCAACCCCTGCTGCTATCTCTAACAATTTCTCTTTCTCTCACACCCCCCACAACAGGGGTGGAGGCACAGGTCTTCTCTTTTCTAACAATTGGAAATACTCAACACACCCCTCTCTGTGCAACAACAACTCATTTGGATTCCATGCTATTACAGTAACATCTCCCGCTACAACCCATATTGTAGTAATTTACCGCCCTCCAGGCCAATTAGGCACCTTTGTTGAGGAGTTGGATGTGCTACTGTCCTCATTCCCAGAGGATGGCAGCCCACTTATAGTCCTCAGTGACTTCAACATTCACATCAACAAACCTTATGCTGCAGACTTCCACTCACTCCTAGCCTCATTTGATCTCACCCACCTCAGCACCACACATACCGACAAATCTGGCAACCAATTTGACCTCATCTACACACGCAACTGCACTACAGATAACATTTTGGTCAAACCTCTTCACATCTCAGATCATTACTTCATCACATTTAATCTACAACTTACTACTCAGGCACCACCAGTCCCTCTACCAGTTACTTTCAGGCGAAACCTGTGCTCACTTTCTCCTACTCATCTCTCTTCTGCTGTGTCATTTTCTCTTCCCTCATCCACACAATTATCCACTATGGATGTTAACACAGCGACAGACACTTTACGTTCCACTTTAACTTCCTGTCTAGATAGTATCTGCCCTCAGTCTTCTAGGCCAGCACGTACTACTCCCTCTAACCCTTGGTTATCTGATGTCCTTCATGAACACCAGACCAAACTCAGGGCAGCAGAGAGGAAATGGCTTAAATCAACCGACCTGTCTGACCTAAGTATGTATCAGTCTCTGCTCCCATCCTTTTCAGGTGCGGTTAAATCTTCATATTTCCACAACAAAATCAACAGCACCTCAAACTCACGCACATTCAACGTTCTCCTCTGCCTCCTCCCCCCCACCTCCTTATCTGCCGATGATTTTTCTCATTTCTTCACAAACAAAACAACAATCATCAGCAGTCAGTTCTCACCCACACACACACACACACACACACACAGGATTTTACATCAGCCAAATCCACAGCCGAACATCATCTCTCCTCATTCACTACACTCACTGAGGCAGAAGTATCTAAACTTGTCCTCTCCAGCCATCCTACCACCTGTCCCCTAGATCCCATCCCCTCACATCTCCTTCAAGCCATCTCTCCTACACTCCTACCAGCACTCACACACATCATCAACACATCTCTCCGCACCGGCATCTTCCCTACCACATTCAAGCAGGCTTGTGTAACTCCACTGCTTAAAGGGTTAGTTCACCCAAAAATGAAAATTCTGTCATTAATTACTCACCCTCATGTCGTTCGACACCCGTAAGACCTCCGTTCATATTTGGAACACAAATGAAGATATTTTTGTTGAAAGCTGATGGCTTAGAAAGGCTTCAGATAGGCCTCCATTGGCATTCAGTACATTTACACTCCCAAGACCCATAAAAGGCACTTAAAACGTCGTTACAAAGTCCATCTTACCACAGTGACTCTACAATAATTTTACGATGCGACGACAATAGTTTTTGTGCGCAAAAAAAATCTAAATAACCCCTTTATCCAATTTGTTCTTGTCTTCCGTGTGTGCCTCCACGACGCATACGCGAGAATATGATGCAGATCCGGCGTTCGGACACATGACCCAGAAGCGATTTCTTTACAAGCAGAGGAAGACGTGCGTATCTAAGCTGTTGAATTCTACATTGATCGTGCTTTAGGTCTCGCATAGTTCTCAAAATGGGGTTAAAGTGTGCATTTCATGGATTCCCGAACCCCGGCGCTACGTCATATTCTCGCGCATGCGTCGTGGAGGCACACACGGAAGACAAGAACAAGTTGGATAAAGGGGTTATTTTGATTTTTTTTTCCGCACAAAAACTATTGTCGTCGCATCGTAAAATTATTGTAGAGTCACTGTGGTGAGATGGACTTTGTAACGACGTTTTAAGTGCCTTTTATGGGTCTTGGGAGTTTAAATGTACTGAATGCCAATGGAGGCCTATCTGAAGCCTTTCTCAGCCATCAGCTTTCAACAAAAATATCTTCATTTGTGTTCCGAATATGAACGGAGGTCTTACAGGTGTCGAACGACATGAGGGTGAGTAATTAATGACAGAATTTTCCACCCAGAATCATTTTTGGGTGAACTAACCCTTTAAGAAACCCACATTAAACTCTTCCCTCATAGATAACTACAGACCTGTCTCTCTCCTACCATTCATAGCAAAAACACTTGAACAAGTTGTTTTCAATCAGGTTTCATCTTTCCTCTCACAGAATAATCAGCTGGACATCAACCAAACAGGTTTCAAAAGGGGCCACTCCACAGAGACCAGATTACTGTCGTTCACTGAAGCCCTGGGGATTGCAAAAGCTGATTCCAAATCATCAGTCCTTATCCTCCTCGATCTATCTTCTGCCTTTGACATGGTCAATCATCAGATTATTCTGTCCACCCTTTCATCACTGGGCACACAGGGATTCCACTCCACTGGTTTGAGTCCTATATCACAGGTAGGTCTTTCAAGGTTGCCTGGGGAGGGGAGGTATCCGGGCTCAGTGCTTGGACCTCTTCTCCATTTACAGTACATCATTAGGACCCATCATACAGGCACATGGCTCCTCATACAACTGCTATGCTGATGACACTCAGCTCTACCATTCATTCCAACCAGACGACCCCACAGTAGCTGCAAGAACCTCCAGCTGTCTGGCGGACATCTCGGCATGGATGAAAAAACATCACCTGCAGCTCAACCTGACAAAACTGAACTGCTCGTCTTCCCTGCCAATCCGACAATACAACACAATTTCACCATCCAGCTAGGTTCACCTCGGATCACCCCTTCAGGGTCGGTCAGAAACCTTGGCGTAATCTTTGATGACCAGCTGTCCTTCAAAGACCACATTTCAAAGGCAGCTCGCTCATGCAGGTTTGCGCTCCACAACATCAGAAAAATCAGACCTTTCCTAACAGAGCATGCAACCCAGCTTCTGGTACAGGCCCTGGTCATTTCTAGGCAAATTAATCAAAATGCTCCAAATGATCCAGAATGCAGCAGCACGTCTTCTCTTCAATGAACCCAAAAGGGCCCACGTCACACCACTCTTCATCTCTCTGCACTGGCTACCACTCGCTGCTCGTATCAAGTTTAAGGCGCTTACGCTCGTGTACAGATCCACCACGAGCTCAGCTCCCGCATACTTTGACTCACTCCTACAAGTCTACACCCCCACCAGGAGCCTTCGCTCAGCTAAGGAGCAACGGCTTGTGGTACCATCACAGAGAGGCAGAAAACCCCTCTCCAGAACATTTACATTCACCGTCCCCTGCTGGTGGAACGATCTTCCCACCTCCATCAGAATTGCAGAATCACTGACAACATTAAAACGACAGCTGAAAACTCACCTCTTCTGTGAGCACTTAACCTTATCTTAAAAAAAAGATCTTATTTTCCTTCTATTTTCCTCTACTTCTTCCCTGCCCTCGTGTATGATGCTCCGTGCAATGCCCAAAACGTAGTACTTCGGGCACTTTCTGTGTTTCGCTGCCTCCTCGTGACGGAATGCTTCCTGTACTCCTCAATTTGTAAGTCGCTTTGGATAAAAGCGTCTGCTAAATGCATAAATGTAAATGTAATGTCTTTGCACTTGGAGACCCCACCCACTTTTGGAGTTCACACCACATTTTGGAGATCTCTGGTCTGCAGTTATACCTACTTGGAGAAATTCAGTCAATAGCGGGAGTAAAGAGTAGAGTAGATTCGAAGTAAATTCCTATGTACACTACCAGTGGACTAGCCTACACAAAAATTCACATACTCAGAATTAGGGACATATCTGTTTTCTATATAAATATAAAATTATAAATATATATATAAATCAATATTTTCAAACAATGTTAGTGTTATGTATCTAATCAAAGAACACACGTGAGACCTGTTGACGTTTCTCTATGCTTCCGCAATCGAACTGCATGCGCCAAACATTTCCCAACATCCCAAAGATGCTCTATTGGGTTGATATCTGGTGACTGTGGGGGCCATTTTAGTACAGTGAACTCATTGTCATGTTCAATAAATCAATTTGAAATGATTCGAGCTTTGTGACATGGTGCATTATCCTGCTGGAAGTAGCCATCAGAGGATGGGTACATGGTGGTCATAAAGGGATGGACATGGTCAGAAACAATGCTCAGGTAGGCCGTGGCATTTAAACAATGCCCAATCGGCACTAAGGGGCCTAAAGTGTGCCAAGAAAACATCCCCCACACCATTACACCACCACCACCAGCCTGCACAGTGGTAACAAGGCATGATGGATCCATGTTCTCATTCTGTTTACGCCAAATTCTGACTCTACCATCTGAATGTCTCAACAGCAATCGAGACTCATCAGACCAGGCAACATTTTTCCAGTCTTCAACTGTCCAATTTTGGTGAGCTTGTACAAATTGTAGCCTCTTTTTCCTAATTGTAGTGAAGATGAGTGGTACCCGGTGGGGTCTTCTGCTGTTTTAGCCCATCCGCCTCAAGGTTGGCGTGTTGTGGCTTCACAAATGCTTTGCTGCATACCTCTGTTGTAATGAGTGGTTATTTCAGTCAAAGTTGCTCTTCTATCAGAATGAATCAGTTGGCCCATTCTCCTCTGAGCTCTTGCATCAACATGGCATTTTCGCCCACAGGACTGCCGCATACTGGATGTTTTTCCCTTTTCACACCATTCTTTGTAAACCCTAGAAATGGGTGTGCATGACAATCTCAGTAACTGAGCAGATTGTGAAATACTCAGACCGGCCCGTCTGGAACCAACAACCATGCCACGCTCAAAATTGCCTAAATCACCTTTCTTTCCCATTCTGACATTCAGTTTGGAGTTCAGGAGATTGTCTTGACCAGGACCACACCCCTAAATGCATTGAAGCAACTGCCATGTGATTGGTTGATTAGAGAATTGCATTAATGAGAAATTGAACAGGTGTTCCTAATAATCCTTTATGTGAGTGTATTTTAATAGGCTACTCAATCTACAACTATAAGCCAAGTATACTTAAAGGGTTACTTCAACGCTGGGAAGATGAATGTGTATTTAAACTGGGTCATTTATGTAGTAGATATGTGAAATTATTTTTGAATTTGGTGCCTTCTAGACTGAGAAGACAGAAAATGTTTTTGTGTCTCATGTGGCTGAAAGACAACAACTCCCAGAATCCACTTGCTTCGCTACTCAACGAGGCCACTCCCAAGCCACAGCTACTGGTTACATCTCTTGCCCACCACGGCTCCACCCCACCGTCATTTTGATTTTCATAGTAATGACAGTAATACAATAATTTAGTTCAGTTAGAGAATAAACACTACAATTAAAAACTGAATGTGTATTTTCAATAAAGTGTGAGTGAGCCGAACGAAAGTCACGGTACAAATGCAGCAGGAGTCAGATTTCATTCATCACGAGAATGCAGAGCTGAGGTAAACACGACAGTCATTCACAGCATGTGTCCCAGTCTGGCGCGTTTACAGTTCGCATATGGAAGCTAAACTTTCATAGGAATTAATTGAAAAGTTGAAACACTCACTTTTCTCTGCACCGCTCCGTTATGAATGCCTGTGGCTGAGCCAAGCGCATTTACATTCTGTGAGTCAGATCCCTCCCCTATGGGTGGGTTGATAACATGCGGAACTAGTTCCTTCTACTGGCTGTAGTCTTTAGGCTCTGGCCAAAAAAAAATTCCAGAAATAAAATGCATAATTCTCTCATCTCAGGGGGATATGAGGGGGAAAGTACCATAATTCCAATATACTACTTGGGTTTCTACTGATACAAAGCTTAATGCTAAATCACTGAAGTAACCCTTTAATTATACTTCTAAGTATATGATCAAAAGATTGAGTTCACGTATAGGCCAAATATACTTAGACCTTTCTGTCAATATAAGTCAAGTATGCTTTAGTGCAATTTTAAGTATATTTCTGAGAAATATATTAAAAGTAGACTGAAAGTATATTTTTCTTATTTTTACTTTAAAAGAAGTATACTAATAGCACACATTAGAATAAACTTCGTAAGGGTATTGGTCATATTTAAAGTAAATGCTCAATTTTGGTACTTAATTCATCAGCACTCAAGTCTTTTGTGACTTGGGGCAAGAAGAAATGTCCTAGAAACCACCCAGAATAACCTAGTAGCAGCATAGCATCGCACTAGCACCATGGTGGAGATTTTTACATGGATAAATGCATTTTAGCCACAAGTTTAGAATTTGATTGGTAATTTTAGTCTATCTTTGCTAGGGTTGGGAATCGTGAGAAATTTTCCGGTTCCGGTTCCGGTTCTGGTTCCGGTTCCGGTTCCGGTTCCGGTTCCGGTTCCGCCTAACGATTCCGGTTCCGATTCCGGTTCCATTAAAATTATTAAACAAATAGTGGTAAAGGAAAAAGGCACAATACGCAACTCAAACAATCCATTTTGTGTTTATTACTTGCTCTAAAATTAATTTACAGGTTGGCAATGTCAAAAAAGTCCTGTACTGTACATATATTACAGTATTAATTAAGCCATTCTTGCAACACATTTTTTTTTTCAAATGAACACCTCTGAAATTGTCTTATTACATTTTATCTCGCTGTCTCTGAATAAAACCAAGTTATAAATTATATTTATTAGCTATATTTATTAATTAGTTGTATATTAATTTAATAGTAATTCAGTTATTCAGTGAACTTGTAAATAATAAATTGCAATTCAGCATAAACCATGGTGACTCAGTCCTTTCACTATAAATCTGGTATAAGCCCTGTGGCACTCTGTGCTGTAGCAAATGTTTTGTCAAATTGCTAGTGCAGCCTCCTTTGCACGTTATTAACTTTTCACATGTGTTACATTTTGCTTCATTATCATTTATTCTTTGGAAATGAATCCATACTTGTGACTTTCTCTTCGCCATGCTGGTGGTCAACGAGAAAATATCTGACGCAAAACCGCAAATGTGTAGCGCGAGGCCTTTCAGTGCTGAACTGCGTTGCACTCCTGGAAGCGGCAGGCAACGTAATTAATATTCATGATGAGGTGAGCCAGGGTTGCCAAGTTTTCACAACAAAACCCGCACAATTGCTACTCAAAAACTAGCCCAAAATAAGACCAATCGCGTTTCAGGGGGGCTTCTCCGGTAAAATTCGCATTTCCGGGGCTAAATATCACATAATTGGGGTCGCTTCAATCCGCGGACATGAAACACAGCCCGCGGCAACAGTGGAAAACGGGAAAGCGGGAAAACCACGGACTTGGTAACACTGGCTGTCACTCGCTATTAAAGGATACGCTTCCAGCGCTTCGCACACACATTGCACCAGAACCGTTTTCGGAACCGAAACTTAGGAATTTCGCGCGGTTCTGGTATTTTTCGGTTCTGCATAAGAACCGGTTCTCAGTTCCCAACCCTAATCTTTGCTAAATGAATATGTTATTGTAATGTTAAACATTATCAGTTCCCTTACGAGAGTGCTCTCGTATTGAATTTTGCTAAAACGCTTATGGGGGAATTCCTTTCCTCGAGATATTGAAGCAAATTTTTATCCAAAAATACCTTTTACACGCAGTGCAGCTGCACAACTCTCCGCAGGAAGCAGCTGCGTGCTGATTGGCTGTGCCGCTGCAACTGCAGCAACCTATAGCGAGACCGTGGGGCGGGACGGACCAATCAGGTCCTTCTAAACTCCCGCCACAAGGGGCAACAGAATTTGCATAGCCAAGGGTATATAAGACTCGCAAGGTTAGACAGATTAATTCTTCTTCAGCGACTGCTATCGCTGAGCTCTGGATCGAAGCCTGCCGTTGACACGCACCCAGCGGAACTCTGCAGCCTGAGGACGTCGGATTCTCCGCCTTCAGCCTGCCTTCCAGCTGCGCCATCTGGCACATATCCTTTTAATACCTTCTGTGTTTTACACATTCAAAAAGAGCCGAGACGTTGTTCCAAATGTCTCGTTCCTGCGCCTCGTGCAGAGGTTTTATCGCGGACGAGGATCGTCACATCATCTGCGTGTCATGTCTCGGACGAGACCACACGCAGGCTGCACTCAACCAGGGCGGCTGCCTGGAGTGCGACGAACTGACGCTGCATACCCTTCGGGCTCGGCTCGCCAGTTTCGACCTGAATCCCGTCCCTTGCTCTCAGCCTATCGAGCCACGGAAGAAGAAACGTCGCGACCAGAGGCCCCCGGAGCGCTCTGACGAGCACACGCCGGGCATGTCCCCGCGTGCCTCGCCATCGCCCGTATTGTTCGTCGAGGAACAGCACAGCTCCCCTCGCATGGCGGCTGCTGCTGTTTTCTTCGGCGCACCGGAGGAGGAAGAGGATGACAGCCTTTCCCTTGCTGCATCCAAAAGCGGGTGGTCGGAGACCGCCACTTCGACGCGGACGGTCAGCGGCGCCATAACCTCAGTCGACGCTGAGCTTATGCGTTTGCTCACGAAGGTCGTGGACGACCTCAGCATTGACTGGTCTCAACCCGAGGAGCCCACGAGAAGCCGACTGGATGAGTGGTTTTTCGAGAACCACCATCAACCGACCGCTCAAAGGCCCGCTCCCTTCTTCCCAGAAGTCCACGAGGAACTAACAAAGTCGTGGAAGGCGCCATTTTCTTCTCGTGCCAAATCCTCTTTTTCTCCAGCGCTCTCGGTGGTCAATGGCGCTCAGAAAAAAGGATACCAAGCCCTTCCTCCCCTCGAGGAAGCCGTCGCTGCACACTTTTGCCCGCCCTCCGCCAGAGGATGGCAGTCAAAGGCTGTGCACCCTTCCAAGGCCTCCCGCACTACGTCCAGCCTCGCCGGTCGAGCATTCGCCTCCGCCGGCCAGGCGGCGTCAGCGCTACACTCGATGGCGGTGCTTCAGGTCTTCCAGGCCAAACTCCTCCGTTCCCTGGATGAGTCTGTTCCTGACAACGAGGCTCTGAAGGATCTGCGCGGCGCCACTGACTTGGCCCTGCGCGCCACCAAGGCCAACGCTCAGGCGATTGGCAGATGTATGGCCAGCTTGACGGTGTTGGAGCACCATTTGTGGCTCAACCTGACCGAAATGAAGGACGCGGACAAGACCGCTTTCCTGGACACGCCCATGTTGCCTTCAGGATTATTTGGTCCCGCCGTGGTTGGGTTGACAGAGCGCTTCACTGAAGCACAGAGGGCTTCGCAGGCAATGCGACATTTCCTGCCTAAGCGTTCCAGCTCCTCCGCTAGCCGTCAAGCTAAAGCTGGACCAGCCCAGCCCACCAAGGCGCCGCCATCAGCTCACCAGCCTCGCGCGGCTTCTAAGCCCGGTCAGCGTTCCCGCTCTACGAGCTGCAGCAGACAACCGGAGCGACGAGGTCCCCGACCCAGCAAGGTGTCGAAGCCTGAGCTTCCGAAGCCGTCCTAGCCAGAGGTATAAAGAGAAGGTGGATAGTGCCCGCTTCGGCCGGTGTACCATCTCGCTCTCTTCTAAAACGTTCCCCAGCTCCCTTCAAGGTGGCTGGGAACACCACATTTACAGCCAACGAACCCGCAAGCAAGCGCGCTCGCCTGTGCACAAACGCCGTTTTCACGGCAACCCATATGAGTCACAAAAAGAGCTTTTTCTCTGTAGGCAGTGTGCCAGCATTAAAGCATGTACCCCTACACTCCAGCACTCCCCCATGTTCCCCAGCCCCCTGCACTCAGGTGGCTGGAAACATTACTCTCACAGTCAATGAGCCCGTACTCAAGCGCGCTCGCCTGTACACAAGCACCAATATTGCATGCCCCCCGGCCCCCTGCACTCAGGCAAAATTATCGGGCCACCGAGTCCCTGTTACTCAGCGACTCGCCCCACAGATAAATTCAGCCCCTGGCTTCGAAGGCCAAGGCCTGGCAGGCCATTCCCGGCATTTCGAGATGGGTGTTGAACATAATAGAACAAGGTTACTCGCTACAGTTTGCTCGCAGACCACCGCGCTTTCACGCCGTGGAAGAGACAACGGTGAGAAGCGACACAAGTCACGTGCTTCGAACCGAGATATCAAAACTGTTAATAAAGGGAGCGGTGGAAGCCGTACACCCCTCACAGAGCGAGTCGGGCTTTTACAGTCGTTACTTCCTTGTACCAAAAAAGGACGGTGGTCTCAGACCCATCCTAGATCTCAGACATCTGAACAAAGCCCTTATGAAAGCGCCCGTTCAGAAAGTTAAGAACGAAACAAATCCTCGCGCACATTCGCCCGGGAGATTGGTTATTCATTGTGGATCTAGAGGATGCCTATTTCCACATACAAATAGCCCCTCATCACAGGCCATTCTTGAGATTCGCCTTCGAGGGGAAAGTATACCAATACATTTAATACGTTTATGAAGTGTATGGAAGCGGCACTAACCCCGCTGAGGCTTCGGGGAATGAGAATTCTCAACTATCTCGACGACTGGCTCATAATAGCTCAGTCAGAGATACAGTTATTAAACCACAGATCTTGGCTTCTCAACCATTTACAATGCTTGGGACTCAGAATCAACGTGACAAAGAGTTCATTGTCTCCCACACAGAAAGTTTCGTTTCTGGGAACAGTATTGGACTCACTGCAGATGAGCGCGCGGCCGACGTCACAGCGCGCGCTGTGTTCAGAACCGAGCAGTTTCCCTCAGGTCCGGTGCACGCATTCCTCTCAAACACTTTCAGAGGATGCTGGGTCTCATGGCCTCGGCGGCGCCAGTTCTCAGACTAGGTCTGTTACACATGCGCCCCCTATAGCACTGGCTGAAGGGCCGCGTTCCAGCTCACGCATGGCTCTCTGGCCGATTGCAAATCAAGGTAGACCACAGCTGTGTGTTGGCTCTGGCTCCTTGGAAAAATCCTGTCTGGTACAAGACGGGCGTGAGTTTGGGCACTGTTACGAAGTGGAAAGTTATCTCGACAGATGCATCCAACCTAGGTTGGGGAGCACTTCACGAGGGCAGGCCAATCTCCGGTCTCTGGTCAGACTCAGAGAAGAGCCTTTACATAAACTGTCTAGAGATGAAAGCGGTCACGCTATCGCTAAGAGCTTTCCTTCCGTACATAAAGCACCACCATGTCCTGGTCCGAACGGACAGCAGATCAGTGGTAGCCTATATAAATCGCCAAGGCGGTCTGAAATCTATCGATCTGCACTCAATGGCGGAAGAAGTCCTAATATGGGCAGAGCACAATCTGAGCTCGCTGAGAGTGACTCACGTGCCAGGCATTCTGAATTTGGGTCCGGACATGCTGTCCAGGGGCAAAGTGTCCCCTGCAGAGTGGTCTCTTCACCCACATATAATTCAGACAATTTGGGGCAGGTTTGGAGAGGCAAAAGTGGATCTTTTCGCCTCACAAGACAATGCTCAATGTCGAATATATTTCTCCAAGCACAAGGATGCGTTGGCCCGCGAATGGCCCAACCTTCCTCTTTATGCTTTTCCCCCAATCTCAATGTTACCTCAGGTCATAGAGAGGATCAGGGAGAGCGAATGCGCTGTGCTTTTAATAGCCCCGCTTTGGAGAAATCAACCTTGGTTCTCACTACTGAGTCAGATGGCAGATGCAGCTCCGTGGCCGATCCCGCTGAGGAGAGACCTCCTCATGCAGGCGGAACGGCAGATCTGGCATCCCCGTCCCGATCTATGGGCGCTTCATGTCTGGCCCATCAACGGGTACATGAGAACCTCTCTGAAAATGTATTGAATACTATTACTGAAGCTAGAGCCCCCGCGACCAGGCGGCTCTATTCAGGCAAATGGTCAGTCTTTTCGGACTGGTGTAAAGCGCGAAGTCTGACCCCACATGATTGTGAAGTGTCAGAAGTGCTTACATTTTTACAAGAGCTTCTGGACGCGGGTCGTTCCCCCTCCACGCTCAAAGTTTATGTGGCTGCGATAGCAGCGTATCACATTCAAGTGAACGGACTGTCACTGGGAAAGAACGATCTTATTGTTCGCTTCCTTAAAGGGGCTAGAAGGCTTCACCCAACTCGCCCCCCTTCAGTCCCTATATGGGACCTGTCCACGGTCCTGGATGCCATGAAGAGCTCTGCATTTGAGCCTTTGCATTCGGTGAGCTTAAAGCTCCTGTCACTAAAGACTGCTTTTCTGCTGGCGATTGCGTCAGTTAAGCGAGTGGGTGATCTGCACACGCTCTCTGTGAGCGCCTCGTGTCTGGAATTTGGGCCAAACGACTCCAAAGTCGTCCTCAAACCAAGACATGGATATGTACCTAAAGTGCTTTCAACTCCGTTCAGAGCACAGGTCATTTCACTCTCAGCACTTTCATCCCACAGATGAAGAAGATGCTAATTTGCTCTGTCCTGTCAGAGCGCTGAGGATATACATAGAGCGTTCCGCTACAGGCAAACTGAACAGCTCTTTGTATGCTTTGGCGGCCGTACCCGAGGGTGCGCGGTTACAAAGCAGACCTTGTCACGTTGGATAGTGGATGCTATCTCACTGGCCTATGAGTCTAAAGATCTCAGCTGCCCCTTAGGCATTAAAGCCCATTCTACTAGAGGCATGGCCTCTTCGTGGGCTTGGTCTACTGGCATTTCTCTGAATGATATCTGTGCGGCGGCAGGCTGGGCCTCCCCGTCCACTTTCATCAGATTCTATAATTTAGATGTTCCGGCTTTACAAGCTGGGCTTCTTGCGGTGTAAACAGATTTACCCCTTAAGGCTCAAAGTCCGGTCTGGGTTAAATATTGTATAAGTCATAAGCACATTCCTTATACGGCTCGAATTATCTGGCCACTCATTATTCCTGGCCCGACTATGTCTGGTCTATACTTTATATTATTGCACGTATGTCGTGTTCATTCTCATTAAGGGCCCGACTCAGGTCTGGCTCAGTTGGGACCAGTGTTAATTTCGTTGACGAATAATTTTCACTTTTTTCACTGACGAAAACGAGACGATAACTAAATAAAAACTAGTGTTCGATGACTAAAACTATGACAAAAACTTACTGTCATTTTCGTCAACAAATAAAAACGAGACGAAAATGTTTGGGAGGGACGATTAGGGAAGAGATCCAGTCAGAACTGATATCCCGTGTAACAGATGCGCACATTTGATTCGAACGTGCTGATCTAACAGCTGGAGAACACGGAGATGTTGCGCTTCTACAGGCTCACGCATCCCCAATACAGCGCTCCAGAGCGGCTCACAATCAATGAATAGCGCACATTTATGCCAGGCAATTGTATATGAACTAATCAGCCTGGTCTCATTGCGAAAATGTACCTCTGGCAACGTTTTTGCAAACCCCACAATACGTACCAATATGTACATATCACTGCAGTTTCAAAGTGATATGTCCACTGGGTGCCGCCAAAAGCTTCGTTTTTTTCCCGGAACAGATGAGCGTCAATCTGACGTTTTGTGACATTGTTTTTTTAACGTACACCTACACTAAACCCTAAACCTAACCGATAGTGTTAACAAAAGCAAATGTGACAAAAATACAATAGTAACCATGTCTTGTTAGCTTGTGTGAACTCATCTTTGAGCTCTTTTATCATGACTTGTCTTTCACGGGATTCGTACCTGAGCTTTCATTATTACAAGTACAAATCTGTACCAGCTGAGCTACTGAGCAAACTTATTATATAAAAAAAGCAGAGCATATGGAGCAGATTAAGTGACGCAAACTCCAAAATGTATTCATTTACATGGAAAAAAAAAACGATAAAAAGTGCTTGCTGTTTTACTGCCTCTAGTGTTCATTTCACTTTGAAACTGCAGAGATATGTA
Source organism: Gobio occitaniae (assembly GCA_033150135.1). Lineage (NCBI taxonomy): Eukaryota > Metazoa > Chordata > Actinopteri > Cypriniformes > Gobionidae > Gobio > Gobio occitaniae. The sequence continues at coordinate 216,770 of JARQWZ010002351.1, read as the reverse complement.
CTTATTGGTACGTATTTTGGGGTTTGCAAAAACGTTGCCAGAGGTACATTTTCACAATGAGACCAGGTTGCAACCAATGCTGATGAATAATGACAATGTTTACTTTATGATGATTATATAGTAATATGTTTTAGACGATTGTAACAATGCATATTTTATCTCCTGAACTTGAATGAGCAGCTGCAACTGCAACAGAGGCACAGCAGACATTTCAATATACAGTATATTCGTATTTGGTTACACAATAAACTGTATTTCATTTAATTTCCATTTAATTCTTAGTCAGGAGGAAATACCAGTATTTGACACATATCCAATAAAGTATCAGGGTTATAATAGTTAACTAAAACAATTTAAAAAAATTACTTGAAATTAAATAAATGTTAACTGAAATTAACTTATTTGAAGCTTTAGCTTTACCTGATATGGCCTACTAACTAAAAGAAATACAAAGTTTTAAAAACTATATAGATGTTTTTTTAAAAACAAACAAAAAAGTGAATTGAGCTCTCTTTCGTGTATTTTTAATGTCAAAAACAAAATTATGTCAAAATTAAATGGAGCTTGAATGCTTAATGTATTACTATTTAACTAAACTCATTAGATTTTAGGAGACTAAATATACAGTAGATTTAGTCGACTAAAATCGTATGATATTTAGTCGACTAAAACTAAAACTAAAAACAATTCAGGTGACTAAAATATGACTAAAACTAAATGGCATTTTAGTCAAAAGACTATGACTAAAACTAAATTAAAATTTGATGTCAAAATTAACACTGGTTGGGACTTATTGATATCATATTACGGGCCCACCTAGGTTGGCCTGGGTTTGGTGTCGTCGGCTTTAGAGCCGTTAAGCAAGCACAGCGTTTTGCATTGGTCCCCCATAAGCGTTTTAGCAAAACGCAATACGAGAGTACTCTCATAAGGGAACGCTTCGGTTACTAACGTAACCTCGGTTCCCTAAGATGAGTGAACGAGTATTGCGTTTTGCTTGCCGTGCTTGCTTACTTGCTCAGGAGTCGCTTCAGTCGGTTAACCTGTCTAACCTTGCGAGACGGGGTCTTATATACCCTTGGCTATGCAAATTCTGTTGCCCCTTGTGGCGGGAGTTTAGAAGGACCTGATTGGTCCGTCCCGCCCCACGGTCTCGCTATAGGTTGCTGCAGTTGCAAGGGCACAGCCAATCAGCACGCAGCTGCTTCCTGCTGAGAGTTGTGCAGCTGCACTGCGTGTAAAAGGTATTTTTGGATAAAAATTTGCTTCAATATCTTGAGGAAAGGAATTCCCCCATAAGCGCTTTAGCAAAACGCAATACTTGTTCCCTCATCTTAGGGAACCGAGGTTACGTTAGTAACCAAAGCGTTTTCACTGGATGACTCATCCTTTTTATTTGTCCAATCAAATGCTCTCTAGATTCAAAATCAAATTAGTGTTTTAGTGCCATTGTGCTATACTAAAAAAATCTAACCTGAGAAGAAAGATTGAGTGATTTATAAATGGCCATGTTAATGCTCAGTGAAATCGCTAAATAAATGATGATGGCAACTTTTTAAATAAAGTAGTAGAGACACTATAATATGCTAACCTAAATCAATCCAAAGATATTAATGAAAAAAAAAAAAAAAATAAAAAAAAAAATAATAATTTGTCTGACTCCATGGCCTCTCTCCACATATATTTTTTCTCAAGAAATGTTGGGCACAGGAGAAAGATGTGTACAAAAATAAAGAAATTCTGAGATTCAAGTGCATTAAAGGGATAGTTCACCCCAAATTTTTAATTAGACCATGATTTACTCACCCTCAAGTCATTCTAGCTGTATATGACTCTTCTTTCAGATGATCACAATCAATTCAGATGATGCCTCTTCTCATTAGCTCCGCCCACTTTCCAAGATGGCTGCATGTCTTTCTGTCTGCTCCTTGTCTGTCCATTTTTAAGTTTTTTTTTAAAGGATTTTATGGCACCTCTCACTGAAATAATCCAGACAGTGCCTTCATTTAATCTTAAACTAAGTTTCTGTAGTGGCCTATTATTTGGTTTGAGGCCTATCTTCATGCTACAGCCCAGGTATCTGCAGCAGTGTGGCTTGTCTTCATCCTAGATCTGTGACGGGTTCTTGAAACAGGATTTACATCAAGATAACAACATCTATCTCCAGCTGCATTGTGATTCGCTTCCAACACACACTAAAGCCTATGCTATCTGACTACAGCTATTCTGAGAGGTTCTCGGCCTACTACACCTGGTCTGAGGCCTACCGGCTTTTTTCGATAGGATCTTGGCCTACTACACCTGGTCTGAGGCCTACCGGCTTTTTTCGATAGGATCTTGGCCTACTACACCTGGTCTGAGGCCTACCTGCTTGTTTTCGAGAGGATCTCGGCCTACTCTACCTGGTCTGAGGCCTACCTGCTTGTTTTCGAGAGGATCTCGGCCTACTCCACCTGGTCTGAGGTTTACATGGACCTGCTGCAGTGTGGCTTGCCTTCAGCCGAGATCTGTGGCTGGGGTTTTCGATTCAGGATTTACATCAAGATACATCAAGGCTTGTTTCCAGCACACATTGAAGCCTGTGCTACACTACTAACGTTTTTGAATCATGCTTTTCTTTATAAAAATTCTACTGGTTCTCTGGATTTTGTCATTGACCTTTTTGCTGCATGTACAGTATCAGGATCCCGGGTCTGCTGGTAAACACACTCTAGGGTCTGCCCCAGCATTTCACTGTCGGGGAACATTAGACTTCATTCTTCAATCGAGAGATGTCCCATCCTTATGGATTACTAAATCTGTTGGACTTTCTGTCACCCAGGTATTTCGAACCCTTCCATATTTTTCGATTATGCTACTGCAGGAACTGTTTGACTCTAACTTGTTACTGGCTTTGCCCTTTGTAAAAGACAAACAATGGATTTGTTCTGGTGTTGCTCTTAGACGCATGTTAATTATTCTCATGTTATTTATCTCTGGTAATGTTCATCCAAATCCTGGGCCAGCTAACTCAGTTACTGCCCAGCTGTCATTTGGTGAATTTTGTGACCGTAAATCATTGGGTTTTTTACATGTAAATATCTGCAGTCTGTTGAATTCTAAGCATTTTGACACTTTAAAAACATTGGTGCACACAGCTAAGCCTGATGTTCTTGCTATCTCTGAATCCTGGCTTAAAAAAAGGAACACTGATCTTGACATCTTCATACCAGGCTATAATGTGTTTCGTCAGGACAGAGCCACCAGGGGTGGTGGTGTAGCTATGTATGTTAAAGATCATCTGCAATGTACTGTTGCTCTTTCTAAGTCAGTTCCTAAACAACTTGAACTACTGGTACTAAAGCTTAGGCTTTCAAATACTCTCTCTATCTCTGTTGCTGTTTGTTATAGAGCACCTTCAGCTCCAGTTTCTGCACTCACAGCTTTTAGTCAACTCCTAGCTCCATACATATCCTCCGAGTTTGTCCTTATGGGTGATCTGAACTGGGATATGATTAATCCCCCAGATTCAGTTTTGCAACAGTTTGATGCTCTAAACCTTACACAGATGATAACTGAGCCCACCAGACCTAATCCTAAATCTTCCTCATCATCCACTCTGATTGACCTCCTTTTGACTAACAATCCATATAATTATCAAGCGGGTGTTTTCAGTCAAATTAGTGATCATTGCGCTATTGCATGTATACGCTCTGGCCTTTCATTCAAAAGACGCCCAGTAATTGTAACCAAGCGCTCTTTGAAAAAACTGGATATGCAAGCTTTTCTCCAAGATGTTGCGGCTGTGTCGTGGGACAGAATTAATTCCTTCCCCATCTTGGAAGAGGCATGGTCTTTTTTTAAAAACACTTTCAGTATGATTATGAGTAAACATGCCCCTCTGAAAAAACTTAGAATAAAAAATAGATATAGTCCCTGGTTTTCCAATGACCTGGCTGAGATTATTCATCATAAAAATACACTCTGGAGAAAGGCCCGCTCTACCCAATCTCCAGATGACTGGCTGGCCTTCCGTCAATGCAGAAATAAAGCAACACAGGCTATCAGAAATGCTAAAATCTCGCATTTTAAAGAGAAACTCACCACATGTGGCACTGATGCTAGGGCATTCTGGAAAACAGTCAAGGTAATGGAAAATAAAGTTATTTCCCCTCATTTACCAGTTTCTATGTTATTTAATGACATTATTATTACTGATAAGTCTCGCATGGCCTCACTTCTAAACCATCACTTTATTAATTCAACCCATACAGTTTCAATGCCAATCCCTAATCCAGTCTCAATGGACACTTCAATTACAACCTCAGCAAATGCCCAACTTTCTCCATCAAGCAACAGTGGCTTCTCCTTTATGCCTCTTTCCACCTCTGAAGTCCAGGATGAACTCACCAAGCTGAATACAAACAAATCTGCTGGCCTTGATGGTCTTGATCCCATGTTCTTAAAAGCAGCAGCCCACATTATTGCTGCTCCGGTCACAAGACTATTTAACATGTCCCTACAGCTCTCTGAGATCCCTATTGATTGGAAATCAGCCATAATTTTTCCCCTCTTCAAAGGGGGTTCTGAATCTGACCCAAATTGCTATCGCCCAATTTCCATCCTACCATGCCTTGCCAAAGTTCTGGAGAAGCTCGTCCAAAAACAGTTAAATGATTTCCTGGATAAAAATCATATATTATTTGACATGCAATCTGGTTTTCGGACAGGACATGGGTGCATAACAGCCACCATAAAGGTCCTTGATGATGTAATTACAGCATTAGACAGCAAACAGGTCTGTATTGCCACCTTTATAGACCTCGCCAAGGCCTTTGACTCTGTCGACCATACGATCCTCTTACATAAGCTTGCCAGTATTGGTCTGTCCTCCTCTAGCTGTGATTGGTATGCCAATTATCTCACCAACCGTGCCCAGCAATTGAAGAGTGAAAACATTATGTCAGACCCACTTATTATCTCTAAAGGTGTGCCTCAAGGCTCCATACTGGGCCCAACCCTTTTTTCTATCTACATCAATGATATAGCCAGAGCTGCTGGCACCTCCCGGATTCATCTTTATGCAGATGATACCATTTTGTACTCAGTTGGTTCCTCTCCTAATTCTGCGGCTTCCAGTCTCAAACTCAGTTTCACCTCTATAGAGCAGTTCTTTGACAATCTCCACCTCCGTATTAACACCAATAAGACAAAATGTATTCTTTTTAGCCGAAAACCGGTAACTGAGACTCCACTTACAATCACCTGCATGAACGGTATGGCTCTGGAGTATGTCAAAAAATATAAATATCTAGGTATCTGGTTGGACTCATCCCTGTCATTCATTACACACATCAATAACCTTCAAACAAAAGTCAAAGCGAGACTAGCCTTTCTTTTTCGCAATAAAGCTTCCTTTACTCATGCTACCAAATGCACCCTCATTAAGATGACAGTACTGCCAATTCTGGACTATGGCGATATTATCTACAGAATGGCACCAAACACAGCCCTAAAAAATCTTGACACAATCTATCACTCAGCCATCCGTTTTGTCACTAATGCACCCTTTCACACTCATCACTGTGACCTGTATAAACTGGTGGGCTGGCCCTCCCTTTATACCCGGCGGCTTCATCATTGGTTTCTCTTCATATACAAGACAATCCTGGGCAAGACACCTCTCTATTTGTCATCTCTTCTTCATGCTGTTCATAACACCTATCACACAAGATCAAGTAATTTGATTAAATTTAGTACCCCTTCTACTTCTACTACCTTTGGACGTAATGCCTTCCGCTTTGCAGCAGTACATGACTGGAACACACTACAAAATACCTTGAAACTTACATCTCTGATCCCAATCTCCACCTTTAAGCAAAACCTCCAAAATTACATAGTTGACTTTTGTTCCTGCAGATAATCATGAACCATATTTAAACATACAAATTTAAGCACTTTATTCTTTTCTTTTTTTCTTTTCTTTGTGGTCCACCGATTTTTAATTCAATTGTTTGTTCTATGTGTCATGTGTTTGACTATGTACTATGTACAGTATGTTCTGATTTATTCCTGTAGCCTCTTGGCCAGGTCATGTTTGTAAATGAGAAGTGGTTCTCAAACAGTTTACCTGGATAAATAAAGGTTAAATAAAAAATAAAAATAAAAGTTATATTAAAAATGTCCTGGCTCGTCCAAGCATTATAATGAAAAAAGTGTATCCATCCATTATAAAAGTAATCCAGGTAATTTTGAAATCACACAAATTGGGCAACTTGTCAAACACGTATGATTAGGGGTGTGCCATATCATACCATCATCGATAACACCGGTATACATTTTTACATGATAAAAAGCACCATGGTGGCGAGTTTTACACAGATAAATGCATTTTTTAGCCACACATTTAGAATTTGATTGGTACTTTTAGACCATTTGTGCTAGATTAATATGTTATTGTAATGTTAAAGGGATAGTTCACCCAAATAATTTAAATATCCCATGATTTACTCACCCTCAAGCCATTCTAGCTGTATGTGACTCTTCTTTCAGATGAACACAATCGGAGTTATGTTAAAAAAGTCCTGGCTCTTCCAAGCATAATGACAGTTAATGGCAGACAAAAAAAGTGTATCCATCCATTATAAAAGTAATCCACACAACTCCGGGGGTTTAATAAAGGTCCGGCAGACCACCTTACGTATTAATTTTACAGAAAAAAAGAGTCAGTTAAAATGTAATGAATCTAAAATCACATTTACTTACCTAGTGAGTACAACATTGACATGATGAACAACAGCTGGGACTGATTGTGAATTAAGTTGAAAAATGTAATTTGTTTTATTTATTATATCACAAATCTCACACAAGCTAACAGACTTTAGTCAGGATATTCATCATCATATTGAATTTTCCATGAGGTTGTTAGGGATAGATGTATACTCCTTCTTTAACTCAGTTTTCTTGGCTGTAATGCGGGTTGTGCAATATGATTTGACAAAAATGTGATTGTTATGCTAAACCACTTCTCATTGCATATTAGTAGCTCTTAAATACTGGGCCATATAAAGTTTAATATCTTGCGTGTTGATAAATATGTGATCAAATGTCTGCTTTCTCTAGAGGTAACATGTCCTCTAAACACAACAGTGGAAGACTTAATAATTGAGGGATTACCTGATAATGAGGGTCCCGTCAAACCTGGACACAAGTTATTTTTTTCATGCAATGGACAAGGACTGAAATTAATAGGACCGAGTGAAATCAAATGTGAATCAGATGGAGAATGGAGCAGCCCTTTTCCAAAATGTGAAGGTAAAGCCACAGACGGTAAAGCCTTAGATTGGACACAGATCTGACTCGTAATATTTGTCTAAACCGCAGTGACGGGTAGGTGGGGAGGGTTATCGTAATTCGAAATCACACAAATTGGGCAACTTGTCAAACACGTACGATTAGGGGTGTGCCATATAAAAAAAGATGATAAAAAAAGTCATCTCGCGATATCAATGATTTAGCGATGCGATGACGTATGCCGCATTTACGTTCCCTAGCGCGTACAACAACAACACCTCTCTGAGAGTAAGAACAGCGTGTCAGCCTCCGATGACGATTTAGTACCTAAAAAGGAGCTACTGCAGTAGTATGGAAGTGGTCTGGTTACAAGTGGTCAGACCTCCAACAAAGGAGACAAAGAACCGGCCGATGTGAAGCGCTTATGCCATGGTCATTTGCTAAGTTTGACAAGTTAAAGCTGTTATTGATGTTTGACCAGAAGGGTAAAATCAACGGTTATTTTTGTCAGTTAATGCTAGATCAGTTATAAAGATAAAGAGATAAAGTAGTGCGTAAGATTACATTTATTTGTATAAATGAATTGTAGCATTTATTTGAATAAATGAATTGTAGCATTTGATTTCGTACCTGTGTCTGTTCAGCGCTTCTCTTAACAACGAAGATGTGCGTTTATTACTTAAAAATTGCGATGTAACCCTATAAATGAATGTTTGTGTGTGTGCGCAGCGCAGTCTCCGCGCTCTGTATGCAAGTGATGTAGGCCTATGTGTGTGTGCGCTTCAATGTAAACAGCGCATTAATATAGAAAGGTGATTCAAGTGAATTGGAACTACCTGTGCATTAAACGATTTTATTGCACACCTTCCAGCCAATCAGACTTGAGTATACAGACAGACCATGACATAAATTACTTTAGTTAATTTTATACTAAAATGTTAGAGTTATGTTATACTTTTACTTAAAATTTCCAGGGAACACACTACCAACTTGTATCACGGCTACTTCTTTACTTTGCATTCATTTGACTCTGATGCTGTGTGACTATAATGCTGCTGCCACCTTATGACAATAGATTTACTCTTCAAATGAATAATTCTGCCATCAATGACAGTAGCTCATTGGAAAAGGATGGAAAATGCCCTTCATTTTGTTTGCACTAATAAATGCTGCTGCTGCCAGCTGAAATCACCAATAAAATGTTGTTCAATATATTGTTTTCTATATCGTCATAAATATTATTATCGCAAATATTCTTGCAATATCTTATATAATTGTTAGGCTATATCGCTCGCCCCTATGTACGATTTAGCAAAAAGTGAGTGAGGTCGTACAAATTAGCCACCTTGTAAAATATGTACAAATTGCCATGAGATGCCATGCGATGATTGTAAGGATGTTTTTCACATGGAGGATGATTGATTGATCAGATCTTTCTGTTCTTTAGAGGTAATGTGTGTCGCAAACCTGCCAGCAAACATGAGATCAGACAGACACCCGGGGCCTGTGGTTTCAATCAGACCTGGAGACACAATAACTCTTTCATGTGTTGGGAGGGGATCAGAATTCCAAGGACCGAGCAAAATCACCTGCAGGCCAAATGGAGAATGGAATGTGCAGCAATTCCCTAAATGTGTAGGAGGTAAGGTTCACAGGTTTACTAGTCGAGTTTTATTAGCAGTGTTTGCAAGCATCACTATTGCTCATACAATTGGTGTAGATAGCATCTATTTATAGCCGCTGACTTATTTTTCTTTGTTCGTCTGAAGAAAGAAAGTCCAAACAGATGCACTTTTGCTATCAAAACAAATTACTGTATAAATGCACTGATAAGTAGGCTACCCTGTAATAAAAAGCCAGTAGCACGTCCTTGTTACATATGTTACATGTACTTACATTATAATAACAGTAAATTGGGCATAACTACATGCAACTAACCCTCAACCAAACCCTAATCCTACCCTAACCCTACAGTAAGTACATGCAGTTAATTAACATTACTCAGAACCTAAATATATAATTACACTGTAACAATGACACCTTAAAATAAAGTGTAACTATAAAGCCTATGTATTGGTACACTATTCTTACAAAAAGGTACAGTGTATGTTCTCACTAAGTTGCTCCCAAACATAAGATTGTGGCCAATCATAATAGTAGAATAATTACCCCGTAGTTCTAAAATACTTACAGTATGAATAATTTGTTAATTTTCCTGGTAGTTACACCTTTATTCCTCAAAAATGATATTGTTCCCTTATACCTACACGTACTTACTTTATAGTTACACTATAATTACCGAAAGTTATGCTGTAAATTCATTTTACTTACGCAGTACTTGTGCTGTAATTACCATTTTTCAGTAGATAAACAGTAGATTATTTATAGTATATTCAAGGTTTGGAACATTAGGGTACTAATTTCTGTCATGCTGTGTTTGAGCATTTGTAAATAAGACAGATCCATGATTTTGGAATGGGGTACGCTTGTGTGAAAAGCATTTTAGAAACGTGTTAAAGGACTGTATATTGTGTAAAAACAACATGAATTGTGTTAATGGTATGGTAACAACAGACAGATGTTGTGCTAATTGTGTTTAGAGTTTCTAAAGTGTGACTACAGATTGGACAAAAGGATGTTAGCAATTGGAAGAAAAATAAGAAAAAAAAAGCTGTGATAACATGTTCTGGTTTAAGGCCATAAAAAAGGCCTTTTTTTTGGTGATCTAAAAATAGTCAAAAAATAAAAAATAACTATGCTTTGTCCTCAGGGAAATGTGGGCTTCCACCAAAAGTGGAATTTGCAGATACAATAGAAATGCAAAAACCTCAATACAATTCAGGGGAGAGAGTTGAATACGACTGCTTTTATAAATACACACTGGTTCAGCATCACCGTGACTCCAAATACTACACCTGTGAACAAGGCGAATGGAGAGGAAATATTAAGTGTTTAAGTAAGTATGAACATCTACACCATATACATCAAAGACATGTGAGGCTTTTCTCACTGTATATATACAGTGGCATGAAAAAAGTATGTGAACCGCTTGCAGAATCTGTGAAAATGGGAATAATTTTAACTAAATAAGAGGGATTATACAAAATGCATGTTATTTTTTATTTAGTACTGTCCTGAATAAGATATTTTACATAAAAAATGTTTACATATAGTCCACAAGACAAAAAAATAGCTGAAATAGCTAAAAAAATTTAAATAACCCTGATAAAAAGTTTATGAACCATTGATTCTCAGTGCCGTGTGTTGTTCCCTGGATGATCCACGGTTGTTTTTTTGTTTTGTGATGGTTGTTCATGAGTGCCTTGATTGTCCTGAGCAGTTAAACTGCCCAATGTTCTTCAGAAAAATCCTCCAGGTCCTGCACATTCTTCAGTTTTCCAGCCTTTTTTTCATATTTGAACCCTCTCCAGCAATGACTGTATGATTTTAAGATCCATCGTTTCACACTGAGGACAATTGAGGGACTCAAACACAACTACTAAAAAAGGTTCAAACATCCACTGATGCTCCAGAAGGAAACACAATGCATTAAGAGTCGGGGGGTGAAAACCTATTGAGTAAAAAAAATTGCAAAGGTAAATTGTACTTAATTTGTCTTCCGGGAAACATGCAAGTATCTTCTGTTGCTTCTGAAGGGCAGTACTAAATGAAAAAAATTTTTATTTAAACAAAATAAGAAAAATTTGGACATCTTCCTGTTCAAAAGTCCCCCCCCCCCCCCCCCCGTTTGAGTCCCTCAATTGTCCTCAGTGTGGAAAGGTGGATCTTAAAATCATACAGTCATTGCTGGAGAGGGTTCAAATATGAAAAAGAGGCTGGAAAACTGAAGAATGTGCAGGACCTGGAGGATTTTTCTGAAGAACATTGGGGCAGGTTTGGAGAGGCAAAAGTGGATCTTTTCGCCTCACAAGACAATGCTCAATGCCTAATATATTTCTCCAAGCACAAGAATGCGTTGGCCCACTAATGGCCCAACCTTCCCAGCACTGAGAATCAATGGTTCATAAACTTTTTGTCAGGGTTATTTTAATAAATTCAGCTATTTTTTTGTCTTGTGGCCTATATATATAAAAAAAATTTATGTAAAATATCTTATTCAGGACAGTACTAAATAAAAAATAACATGCATTTTGTATGATCCCTCTTATTTAGTTAAAATTATTCCCATTTTCACAGATTCTGCCAGCGGTTCACATACTTTTTCATGCCACTATATACAGTATATAATATATATATATATATATATATATATATATATATATATATATATATATATATATATATATATATATATATATATATATATATATATATATATATATATATATATATATATATATATATATATATATATATATATATATACATATATATACATATACATATATATATATATATATATATATATATATATATATATATATATTGTAATTTTGTTGTAATCTTGTAGTTGAAGTTGTAGATCTGGTTCTGATGAATCAATGAATGTATATTGTAACACTGACAGTGAGATGTGTTTGTTTCAGAGCCCTGTACAGTGACGGTGGAGGAAATGGATAAAAGAGGTATAGAGATGCGGTTGGGCGGACGGCAAAAGATATTCTCACCACATGGGGAAAGAATCACCTTTGTATGTCAGAGGGGAAAATATTTATACGTCGATGCCTTAATACAACATTGTTATGATGGAGTGATGAATTTGCCTGAGTGTGTGTGACAAGGAGAATAAAACATCACTGATGCACCAGCTGTACTAGAAAGCCAAAACAAATGGAGCAAATCAAAATGAACCCTTTTTCCCCAATCAGTTTCTCTGTTTTGAATTCTTGCAATTAAAACGAAATAATAAAGTACAGTACAAAATTATTCCTGAGTTTTCCCCTTTTGTATAGATGGTAATGAATTAGAATTGAAATATGAAAATGAAATATTTTTTTAGATTCAGAATATATTTCAATATGGTATTACTGTAGAAATGTAACAATTTATACATTTTTGTATTATGTTAATTTTAGTTAATGTGCAGATTGGTCTGTAGGTACATAGTTTTAATGGTGAAAAGAATTCATGTAATTTGAAAGTAGTCACTGAATGCATTATGTGTCAAAGCAATGATAAATGATCTACAGATTAGCCCACATACTGCTGTTGTGCGCACTGTGTAAAGAGTTTTTAAAAACAATTACCTAAGTAGCCTATTGAGAAATAGCAATTGAAAAAAAAAACTGTAAAGGATAAATAATTAATAGAGTTCTGTCAGGTCCATTAAGTCAAGAACACACATGACAATAAAAATGATTCAGAAATTCTTATTGAATTGCAATCAGTTGATGAATTCTGAATTAAATTTGTTTTTGGCGGTATGGCTCTGCTCAGGGAGTCCTCTAACCTTTCATGAGCACCATGAAATAGCAGAGAGTCAGAGGACAGCAGCAGCATTAGGGAACGCTCACACAGTTTAGGACTGGGAGAGCTTAACTATTCCCCCCAAACAAACCACACCTGGCAATCCTCTTGAGAATAAAACAAGAGGATGGAATTAGACAATTAAAATTCTTAGACGTCTTATGAATGAATTACGAATTAGTGCAATATGGTTTTGTTCAGATGAGTCTCCTGACCTTTCATGAGCTCCATGAAATAGCATTGAGTCAGGGGACAGCAGCAGCATTAGTGGACGCTCACATGAATTAGGACTAGGGGAGCTGAAATTATCATTATTATAGGCTCTGGACACGAGCTTTCCCTACTCCAAGGCAAATAATGGATCCTGCTGACCAGCTTGTGGATGACTCCTCAGGCAGGCCAACATAGATGACATAAAAGCAGAGTCAGATTCAGAGATAAAACGCTGTTCATCCTCTTTCCTATCAGTTTAGTGTGCTTAGAATTATGCTGAAGTGCTAGGAACAAATTGATACATAAGAAATTTGAGGTCATGTGACCGCAAGTAAAACGTATCTTAGCAATATATCAGGATAAGGCCCAAAAACACCTCTATCAGCTTAAATAATATCAAATTCCCATAGTGCCTATAGCTTTAAGAAAAGCATATTCCCAATAGTGCCTATAGCTTTAAGAAAACGCTAACGCTCTAAACTGACGCTAAACGCTAACGCTTTAAACTGATGCTAACGCTCAATTTAAGGAAAGAAAAAAATTGTAGAAGAACACAATGCATCTTTTTCTAATGCTGCATTCCATTACCCTCAGACGACGGGTGTCATATAGCAATGACATCACACCCGAGTTGACCTCGTTCCAGTATACATGCCGAAATGGACACATCCAGGCAAACCTTTGTTGTGTTTGCTCTTTTGGAATACAAATTTTTTTGCAAAGGAGTTACGCTTTCTGCGTAAGTTGAATATGGAAGGTGGTGTGCTGGAAGCTGGATATTTTAATTTATAGAGTTTTAAATATGGATATATATATTTTTTACAAAACCCCATCGATTCGCTTCAGAAGGCCTTTATTAACCGCCTGAAAAATTTGGTAACACTTTATAATAACGTTCAGTTGTAAGTCATTTATAAGTGGTTAGTTAATGATGAACTAATCGTTTACAAAACATTCATAAATTATTATCAAGTGATATGCTAATATTTTATGTATGTTTTGTAAATTCCATTACAAGTAACTTACAAGTGTTTAGTAAATGATTAACTAATCATTTACGACACATGACTATGCGTTCATAAATGATTAATAAGTGAAATATTAATTATTTTACGTATGTTTTGTAGATTCAGTTAGAAGTAATTTACAATTGATTAGTTAATGTTGAACTAATAATTTACAAAACATGACTGCATTTCATAAATGTTTAATAAATTGTTACATTTTTTGTATGTTTTGTAGATTCAGTTATAAATTATTTACAAGTTATTAGATAATGATAAACGAATAATTTACAAATCATGACTATACGATCACACACATATATATATATATATATATATATATATATATATATATATATATATATATATATATATATATATATGTGTGTAGACCAGACATCGTCGGGCCAAAGAATAATGAATGACCAGACAATTCGAGTCGTATAAGGAATGTGCTTATGACTTATACAAATACTTAACTCAGACCAGCCTGTCGAGCCTTAAGGGGTTAAATGTATTACACAGCAAGAAGCCCAGCCTGTAAGGCAGGGACATATAAATTATAAAACCTGATAAAAGTGGACGGGGAGGCCCAGCCTGCCGCCACACAGATATCATTCAGAGAAATGCCAGTAGACCAAGCCCATGATGAGGCCATACCTCTAGTAGAATGGGCTTTGACGCCTATAGGGCAGCTGAGATCTTTAGACTCATAGGCCAGTGAGATAGCATCCACTATCCATCGTGACAAGGTCTGCATTGTAAACGCGCACCCGCGGGTGCGGCCGCCAAAGCACACAAAGAGCTGTTCAGTTTGCCTAAAAGCAGCAGAACGTATATTGTATCTTCTCAGCGCTCTGACAGGACAGAGCAAATTAGCATCTTCCTCATCTAACGATGATGAGAGTGCTGAAAGTGAAATGACCTGTGCTCTGAACGGAGTTGAAAGCACTTTAGGTACATATCCATGCCTTGGTTTGAGGACGACTTTGGAGTCGTTTGGTCCAAATTCCAGACAAGAGGCGCGCACTGATAGCGCGTGCAGATCACCCACCCGCTTAACTGATGCGATCGCTAGCAGAAAAGCGGTCTTTAGTGACAGGAGCTTTAAGCTCACCGAATGCAGAGGCTCGAAAGTAGAGCCTTTCATGGCATCCAGGACCGTGGACAGGTTCCATATAGGGACTGAAGGGGGACGAGGTGAGTGAAGCCTTCTAGCCCCTTTAAGGAAGTGCACGATAAGATCGTTCTTTCCCAGTGACAGTCCGTTCACTTGAATGTGATACGCTGCTATAGCAGCCACATAAACTTTGAGCGTGGAGGGGGAACGACCCGCGTCCAGTAGCTCTTGTAAAAAAGTGAGCACTTCTGACACTTCACAATTATGTGGGGTCAGGCTACGTGCTTTACACCAGTCCGAAAAGACTGACCATTTGCCTGAATAGAGCCGCCTGGTCGCGGGGGCTCTAGCTTCAGAAATAGTGTTTAATACATTTTCAGAGAGGTTCTCATGTACCCGTTGATGGGCCAGACATGAAGCGCCCATAGATCGGGACGGGGATGCCAGATCTGCCGTTTTGCCTGCATGAGGAGGTCTCTCCTCAGCGGAATTGGCCACGGAGCTGTATCTGACATCCGACTTTGCAGTGAGAACCATGGTTGATTTCTCCAAAGCGGGGCTATTAAAAGCACAGCGCACTTGCTCTCCCTGATCCTCTCTATGACCTGAGGTAACATTGAGATTGGGGGAAAAGCATAAAGAGGAAGGTTGGGCCATTCGTGGGCCAACGCATCCTTGTGCTTGGAGAAATATATTAGGCATTGAGCATTGTCTTGTGAGGTGAAAAGATCCACTTTTGCCTCTCCAAACCTGCCCCAAATTGTCTGAATCGGATGTAGGTGAAGAGACCACTCTGCTGGGGATACCTTGTCCCTGGACAGCATGTCCGGACCCAGATTCAGAATACCTGGCACATGAGTCGCCCTCAGCGAGCTCAGGTTGCGCTCTGCCCATATTAGGACTTTTTCCGCCATTGTGTGTAGACCGATAGATCTTAGACCACCCTGGCGATTTATATAGGCTACCACTGACCTGCTGTCTGTTCAGATCAGGACGTGGTGGTGCTTTATGTACGGAAGGAAAGCTCTTAGCGATAGCGTGACTGCTTTCATCTCTAGACAGTTTAAGTGAAGGCTCTTTTCCGAGTCTGACCAGAGACCAGAGACTGGCCTGCCCTCGTGAAGGGCTCCCCAACCTAGGTTGGATGCATCTGTCGAGATAACTTTCCACTTCGTAACAGTGCCCAAGCTCACGCCCGTCTGATACCAGACGGGATTTTTCCAAGGAGCCAGAGCCAACACACAGCTGTGGTCTACCTTGATTTTTAATCGGCCCGAGAGCCATGCGTGAGCTGGACAGGGGGCGCATGTGTAACAGGCCTAGTCTGAGAACTGGCGCTGCCGAGGCCATGAGACCCAACATCCTCTGAAAGTGTTTGAGAGGAGTGCGTGCACCGGACCTGAGGGAAACCGCTCGGTTCTGAACAGAGAGCGCGCGCTGTGACGTCAGTTGCGTTCATCTGCAGTGAGTCTAATACTGTTCCCAGAAACGAAACGTTCTGTGTGGGAGACAATGAGCTCTTTGCCACGTTGATTCTGAGGCCCAAGCATTTTAAATGGTTGAGAAGCCAAGATCTGTGGTTCAATAACTGTATCTCTGACTGAGCTATTATGAGCCAGTCGTCGAGATAGTTGAGAATTCTCATTCCATGTGGAAATAGGCATCCTCTAGATCCACAGTGAAAAGCCAATCTCCCGGGCGAATGTGCGCGAGGATTTGTTTAATTTTCAACATTCTGAACGGGTGCTTCATAAGGGCTTTGTTCAGATGTCTGGGATCTAGGATGGGCCTGAGACCACCATCCTTTTTTGGTACAAGGAAGTAACGGCTGTAAAAGCCCGACTCGCTCTGTGAGGGGTGTACGGCTTCCACCGCCCCTTTCATTAACAGTTTTGATGTTTCGGTTCGAAGGGTGTGACTTGTGTCGCTTCTCACCATTGTCTCTTCCACGGCGCGAAAGCGCGGTGGTCTGCGAGCAAACTGTAGCGAGTAACCTTGTTCTATTATGTTCAACACCCATTTTGAAATGCCGGGAATGGCCTGCCAGGCCTCGGCCTTCGAAGTCAGGGGCTGAATTAATTTGTGGGGCGAGTCGCTGAGTTACAGGGACTCGGTGGCCCGATAATGTTGCGTTAAAGTGGCACTTATGAGAGAATTGTTTCCCGTCGCCTGAGTGCAGGGGGCCGGGGGACATAGAATATTGGTGCTTGTGTACAGGCGAGCGCATTTGAGTACGGGCTCATGACTGTGAGGATAGTGTTTGGGGGAACATGGGGGAGTGATTGAGTGTAGGGGTACATGCTTTAATGCTGGCACACTGCCTAGAGAGAAAAAACTCTTTTTGTGATTCATATGGGTCGCCGTGAAAACGGCGTTTGTGTACAGGCGAGCGCGTTTGTTTGCGGGCTGGTTGGCTGTGAATGTGATGTGCCCAACCACCTGATTGAAGGGAGCTGGGGGACGTTTTGGAAGAGAGCGAGGTGGTAAACCGGCCGAAGCGGGTGTTATCCACCTTCTCTTTGTGCCTCTGGCTAGGACGGCTTCGGCGGCTCAGGTTTCGACACATTGCTGGGTTGGGGACCTCGACGCTCCAGCGGTCTGCTGCGGCTCGTAGAGCGGGAGCGCTGTCCGGGCATAGAAATCCGGGCCTCAGCATTTAATAAAAACTGGCTTTGATGGGTTAACTATTTTATATGTTCTCCAATATGTTTCATGCGGTTTCATGGGCGAGGGACGCCGGACAAATGGATGTCTATCTGAGACCAAAATTGGTTCTTAAAGATCCTCCTCCGGATGCAGGTCACTGCGTCCCTGGCGAATCAGAATTGGATGCGTATTATTTTATCCCATCTGATTGGTTCTCGTCACCTGTCATTCAACTTTACACTCTTGGCCACTAAAGCGAAAGTGCGCGGGTGACCTTATTAGGATGAAAACCTTATTAGGATGATCAGTTTCGTAGAGATGGCAGTAGTTAAACCAAATTCTTTCACAAGGCGTTCGTTGGAAGATCCCAAACCGGACCAACGCGATTTACAAATCCAGCAGCAGGCCAGTGACAGGACGCAGCTGCACTCGGAGCTGCACACGCTTGTTATGAGAAACGTAAGGGCCGGCTGGATGTGTTGTTAGCAATGCCCTTTATTGTTTTCCCTGTCTTTTATTTCAAAGTGTCGGTACTGAAGTTTTGTGGACAACAACGGGGGTAAGAGACCTCAAATATCTTTCTGAACAATGCAAACGTCATGACACTACTGAGATGACTTTAATCAGAGAGTCATTGATAAATTTGCTGGCCAGAAAGAAAGTAGAGCAAAATGTATGTTCAAGTAGTCAACAGGCTAGTGAAGGGATTGAAAATAATCAAAGATATTTGATATTTGAAATCCAACAAAGAAATTTGCTTTACTGTTGTCAACACATTTGCTTATCAGAAGGACCACCTGAAAGTTTTCTTGTTTTTCCTTTCCTCATTCAATTATATGTGGGAAATGAATGTGTAAAAAGATAAAAGTGAAAACACTGTTTTCTCTTTAATGCTTGAATTTAGTCAACATGCATCTTGATACTAATCTGCTTTAATAAATACACACTGGATCAGCGTAACCCCGACTCCAAATACTACACCGGTGAACAAGGCGAATGGAGTGGAAATATTAAGTGTTTAAGTAAGAATGAACATCTGCACCATATACATCAAAGACATGAAAGGCTTTTCTCGCTGTATTATTTTTTATTTTTGTAAGTTTGATGTAATCTTGTAGTTGAAGTTGTAGATCTGGTTCTGATGAATCAATGAATGTATATTGTAACACTGACAGTGAGATGTGTTTGTTTCAGAGCCAGTGACGGTGGAGGAAATGGATGAAAGAGGTATAGAGCTGCAGTTGGGCGGACAACAAAAGATATTCCTACCACATGGGGATAGAATCACATTTGCATGTCAGTGGGGAAAACATTTAAAAGTCAATGCCTTAATACAATATTGTAATGATGGGGTGATGATTTTGCCTGAGTTTGTGTGACAAGGAGAATAAAACATCACTGATGCATCAGCTGTACGAATAAGCCAAAACAAATGGAGCAAATACAAATAAATCATTTTCTCAATTCAGATTCTCCATTTTGAATTCTTGCAATTAAAACTAAATAAATTATAAAAGCAACATGTTTAAAAAGTGCATGTATAAAAATGACATTAACTAATTTAATGGCAGCTAAGTGATCATATGTGTATTGAGTACAATGAAAAACTTTTCAAAAATTGATTGCAAAAAGCCTGTAAGACCAAAGAGAAATATGCAAATAATCAAGTATTTTCACTATCACGCAAATATGAGGGGAAAGAAATACATGTGTTATTAAACTTTCTTATTGCTCTGGGTTTCCTGCTTTTGTGACAAATTTGACCACTGACATGTCTATATGTAGGATGATCATGATTTATTGGAGACACCATAGAGAAAAAATATTATACTTAACCTGTTAACCTGCACCCCCATTTTGGGGCTCACAGCTGAAAACGACCTACCTGAATTAAAATAATTATAGCTCTACTAAAAAGCAATCAGAGTTGATAATTCTCAAACAGATAAAAAATTATAATAGTTGAAATGCCTCAAAAATTATTTGTACTACATAGAATGCTTTATTATTTTATGTAAAAAATATATGAAAATAGACCTGCAGGAATCCAGTTCAGTTATGGATTGAAAGCCACACAACTTATCAGTTTATAGTTCAAGTTTGAGGAAGATATAATGAAAAATGTGGTTCCTGCAAGCTTTTTTCCAAGACTATGTCTGTTCCATTTCTCCCTCCCCCTGCTTGAGGCACATCCCCAGAAATGACATCTCCCAACTAAAACAATTGCAGTTGCTGAACAATTTGCACTACATGCACAATTTAGACATCTTTAAAAAGAAGACACTTAAGAGTTTATTACCCAAACATTAAAGTAGAAAAAACTTAGAAAGACAAACAGTTATAGAAGTTGAAGTGTCTTGAAGATGATTTGTGCTACAATGAACACTTTATTATTTGAAGTAAAAATATATGAAAATAAGCCTGGAGGAATCCAGTTAGTTAATGATAATTGAAAGGCACAAGTCTCATCAGTTTATATTTAAAATTTGACGAAGATATCATGAAAAATGGGGTTCCTGCATGCTTTTTTCTAAGAATATGTCCAGGTGCCAAGAAACCTACTTGGAGACTTGATAACCTAATGTTATGAAGGGTACTGCGAGCTGTTTTAGCCATCATATATGATGCTTGAATGCTTTTTCAACTATAAAATAATAGGCAGAACCATAAGACTTTGTATAAGTGATTTATTTGTACAACAGAACTTATAAAAATATAATAAAAAAAAATGAAATATTAATAAAAAAAGAGCTAAACTTCTTTGCAACTGAAAATTCAACAATAAGTAATATTCACGAGTTCACACTTACATCAAATTAAATGGAGTAAAAGATTATGCGTATTTGGCGTGCTGTCCGGGGGAGGGCTCCGGGGGAGGAATTTTTGCCCGAACCCAGAGTATCCCCCCCGTGATAGGATTGGTCTAGAACTAGACTGTATTGCGTTATGGATTGAGTTGACGTCTAATAGGTTTTTATTCAATCAAGTGAGGAGATGGGGTGGTGGAGGGATGCTAAGAAACTGTCAACAAAAGGAAGGTGAGTCAGCTGTATATAAACACTCCTCCTGTTGTTGATTGAATTGATTAGTTCAGTATGCTCCACTCGTGTTTAATTAGGTTTTAATTATCTGGGCGTGCTCCACTTGGGTTTGATTAGATTTGCATTATCTGGCGTGCTCCATTATTTAGAAAGGTTTAATTATCTGGACGTGCTCCTCCCGAAATTAGTTACTAAAACTTCACGAGTTCACACTTACATCAAATTAAATGGAGTAAAAGATTATGCGTATTTGGCGTGCTGTCCGGGGGAGGGCTCCGGGCTCGGAATTTTTGCCCGAACCCATAGGCCTGGTTGCTAGACCAGGAGGGCCCGTGTTGCCTCTGGTGGGAGCAACTCACAGCGTCGGGCGGAACGGGTCCTACTGGCCGATGTTCTGGGAGCAACCTTGGTTTGGAACGATCGATCGGGAAGGCTCTTACAACATCTGAGGGGGGCCCGGCTCACTGCAACAGACGAGAAACAATCCTACCGGCTGATAAATGAGGAGCATCCTCACAAATTACCAATTGGGAAAGCTCGTGCGACGTCTGAGGGGGGTCAGGCTCACTGCAACAGACGAGAAACAACCCTACCGGCCGATAAACGAGGAGCAGCCTTAAATTAAAATTACCAATCGGGAAGGCCCTTGCAACATCTGAGGGGGGCCTGGCTCACTGCAACAGACGAGAAACAATCCTACCGGCTGATAAATGAGGAGCATCCTCAAATTACCGATTGGGAAAGCTCTTGCAGCGTCTGAGGGGGGCCCGGCTTACTGCAACAGACGAGAAAGAACCCTACCGGCCGGAAAAGAAGTAGCAACAAGAAGGAGCCTTCACAAGAAGGAGTTTTTTTTTTTTTTTTTTATATAATCGGTCAACGGTACGGTGAAAGAGATGTGAACACCCGGCAGGAGAGCTCTCACGGCATCCGACGGGAGATCAAGACTCACTGCAATCGGATGGGTAAGCCTCGCTGGCAGACGGGTGGAAGGTAAAGCATAGAGGTATGTCCAGGAGGGCCCTCGCTGGAACGAGAAAGAAAATATGGATAGTGGATGGTTGAGCCTCGCCAGATGGAAGAAAGGGTTAAAATATGTAAGTCTAGGGTTATAAAATAAGGGTTTGATGAGCTTTCCTGATGTGGAACCGGTCGGTCCTGATGTAGCTTTGGAAAGCATCTGACGACCATCTTCCAAGAGCTTGGATTTGCTGCTGGGAGAGGCCTTTTTTCGCTGCTGTTGTTGCTGCCCCTATGCAAAAGGAGTGACTTGAAAAATTTTCCGCTGGGGTACCTGATTGCTGGAGAACAGTTTTGAGATGTTTTTGGAACCAGAAGCGTGTAATGGGTTTGTTGGAAGCGTCTATAAAAAAGGGTTCAGAAGGAGATTTAGCCTGAAATTTCCTAATTTGGAGGTACGCAAGAACGGTTTGGTATGGTTGAATTGGAGACGGGATGTTGAAAATGTAGATCAAATGACCTTTTTTAGCTTGGTCTGTCTTGCTTTGTTTGATTAAGTATGATATGGTTTCGCCATCGAGTACTGATAGGTCCGAAATGGTGGGGTGTATTTTTGGGTCGAACTAAAATAAACATGGTGTCGAGTGTGCGGGCTGTATCGAGGGGCTGGTAATTTGTACGAAGTGTATGGATGCATTTTGTGAGAACGTCTAGTGTTATGGGTTGTCTGCTGTCAGGGCGGGTGGGCTGTGATCGCTGAATCCCTTTGATCAGGAGGGAGGTTTGAGAATTATTTATCTCTTGGGAGGGAGCGCCGTAAATCAATTTGTGGAAAAATTGGACGCCGCTCAGGTAGCCTTTGATGGACCCGACTTGGAGGCCCTTAATATTGTTGAGATAGGATATGAAAGAGGTGATTGCAAGGAGAGAGAAATCAGGAAACTGTAATCTATATGAAAGGTGGAAAGATTTGAAACATCTCCACGCTGTCACATAGGATTGTATAGTCCTGTGTGAAACTGCTTGGAGGATGCTGTTGAGCGATGTGTCAAGGAGGGGTTTTAGCGGGTGGTTTAAGGAAATATCAGTTCTGAATAATGAGGTACTGGAGTTGGGAACTGATCCGCCTCTGGAGCCAATGTCCTGAATTTCTGAAACAGAAAACGAGACAGAGAGTCAGCAATTAGATTTTCGGACCCTGGGACATGTTTTGCAAGAATAATAAATTGATCACAGGCTGAGATCCAGATGAGACGTCTTAGAAGGGGCATCAAGGCTAATGAATGAGAGCGGCCTCTATTAATGCACTGGACTGTAGCTTCGTTGTCGCAATGCACTAATATGCTGCTAGCCGTCCATTCTTTCCCCCACAGAAAAGCCGCTACAACGAGAGGGTAAAGCTCAAATAGGGCTGAGGATTGTGACATGTCCTGAAGCTGTGGTGGCCAAGGAGATGCAAACCAGCGACCCTGGAAAAAAACCCCGAAGCCAACTGAAGGAGCCGCATCTGTAAAAAGTTGGATGTCAACGGGGGAAGAAACAAGATTGTTGTAGAAGAAAGACAGGCCATTCCACTGGTTTAGGAAAGTTATCCATAACTTAAGTTCGTCGCGACACGATTTAGTTATTAAAATGAGGTCCTCTAGTACGTGAACCGAAGATGCGAGTGAGAGGAGATGCGAGATGAAAGGGCGGCCTTGCAGAATGATGCGCATTGCGAAATTTAAGTGACCTAGCAGTGATAGAAGTTCGTGTTTGGAACAGTGGGAGTTATCTAGAAAGGTAGAGGAGATGAGAATTATCCTATCAATTTTCTCTTTTGGTAATGAAGCTTGGAAGTTTTTTGAATCCAATTTAATGCAGAGAAACTCAATGGATGTGGCAGGACCCATGGTTTTTTCCTGGGCAATGGGGATTCCGAGTTCGGAAAAAACAATTAAAACGTTGAGGATATGTGCTGCCGGGATGGCGTCAGGAGGCGAGATAATTAGAAAATCATCTAGCAGATGAATGAGGTGAGGAATGGCATAATTGTTCGACAAAATCCAACAAACAGCTTCTGAAAGCATGTCGAAAATCTTGGGGCTGCTTTTACATCCGAATGTTAGGCGTACAGCGAAATAGAACTTCTCGTGCCAGCGAACCCCGAATAGGTGCCATGAATCTGGGATGAATGGGCATCACTTTGAAAGCAGAAGTGATGTCGAGTTTTGCAAGCCAAGCGCCTCGACCTGCGATTTTAATCATATCGATTGCCTGATCTATGTCATGGTATTTGAGAGAGAATTCATCGAGAGGGATCAAGCTGTTTATACTCGGAAACTGGGAATTGTGTGGAGCTGAGAGATCGATTATAAGATGTTTTTTACCCCGAGAATTTTCTCCGATGGGGCTAATGCGAAAAGTTTTGAAGGGAGAATCGTCAAAAGGGCCTATCATAAAACCTGACTCGACTTCTTTTTTAATCAGGTTATCTACGACTTCGGGTTCAGCGAGAGCAGATTGGAGATTATTGCAGATGGTATTCTGGGAAAGCGGGCATTCGACGCCGGGTATGAAGCCGTGTTCAAGCCCGGACAGCAAATAATCCGTAAATTCAACGTCCGGGTGGTGAGCCAATTCGATGGACAGACGAGAAATATTTACAGGAGTCGATAAGTAATTATTTGGTTTTTTATTCAGTGATTTGAACACGGGGCATACATATCGTGCGTGAGCACCACCACAGAAACTGCAGATATGCAAATATTTACAGCGCTGTCTGCTGCAGTTCCCTGTATTAAATTTGTTGCAGGACTGCCTGTCCTCGAAGCGGGGGGGGATCCCTTCTAAAATCGTTATTTGTTGTGTAGGTTGCAGGTCGTGGCACGTAACTGGTAGATCTTACCTGTGTTGTCTCCGGGCGGGGGGGGGTGGGGGTTAATCTGAGGACACGAAGTAGAATGTGCCACTGACCTGCAAACAGCGCACAAAATGTTCCTGCAGCCTAGGAACACTCTGCTATGGAGATCCGTGTCGAGAGCGCCCCAGTAAGCGCACTGATTCCACTGGGCAAGCCGCACGGCACATTTTGTAGCGAAGAGTTTGTGTAAAAATGTCCTCCCCCATAGGACAGCGCGAGCTCGGCTATGATGGCCAGATAATCATTTAGCTTGCGGCGCCTGTGGGGAAAAACTGAACAAATTATATCTGTGAAACGGGAAAAAGCAATCGAAAATTCGGGAAAAGAAAGTAAGCGGGCTGATTGTGGGTTTAAAGTGACTGAAAAATCCCCGCAGTCTATCTGGCGGTTTGTGTCTGACACAGGGAACATGGAGAGGAGAGATGACAAATCAATGTCCACATCTGCCAGGATCTGTGCCCGGATGTTTTGCGCTACAGGAGGCGGCTCAGAGGAAACGGCGTTAGAAGGGACAGGCATCGGTGTTGCTGTGAGGAGAGAAAACGCAGATTTAGTTTGCAGAAGGGGGTTGGAAGAGAGAGGAGCCTGGGCTGCTTCTGGAGCTTGGGGGGAAAAGTTGTTGGGAGCATGAGGAAAAGGAGGATACATGTGAGACATAGAAGCTTGTGCTGCGGGTAGGGCCGGCGTTGCGTTTACTGGAGCTGCAGGCCACTGAAAAGAAGAAGTGTTAGCGAGTGTTGGAAAGGACTGTTGGTGATTTTGGGCTTGGACTGCTAGCAAGCTCGCACTAGCATCTGCGGTGGGAGCTGGAGGCCACTGAAAATGAAAAGGGTTAATAACTGTTGGAGGAGCGAGCTGAGAGGCTGGAGGCAGGCCGGCAGGCCCAGCCACAAGCGTCGCTACAGTGGTGAAGCCGCGGTGCGAGGTTGGTCCTCGGGTGCAAGCCGATGAGGCCTTGACGCGGTAGAGTCTGGAGAGCGTCCCAGGCTCGCTGAAGGCCTGTTGCTGCGGCTCGTCACTCGAATCGCGCCGGATCTTGTACGGAGAGGAGAAGGTGTCGAACGAGGTGAATCCTGAGCCCTGCAAGTTCTATTCTGCCTTCTGTAGGCTGAAGTGGGCTTAGGAGAGCGGTAAGCTGGCTGCAAGCTGACATAAAGGCTGTACAGTTCCGCTTTGTTCAATTTCCGCGAGAACTGCACGTCGGAGTTTGCCAGCGCTTGCCTCAGACCTACTACCGTCCACTTCCCGATAGCTGGGATCGTCGGGACGGCCGAGATGTAAGAGGAGGCTGGGGAGGAAGTTGGCTGTCTCGCCGGTGGAGGCGAGGGTTGGCCTCGGCGTCTTGGTGAGCGTGAGGCGGATCGAGCAGGCTGGCGGCCGCGCTGAGAGGCCTGGGGCTCGGGTACGATATCCAGCGGCGGAGGAGTGGTCCTAGGGCCGGCAGATTGCGTCGGAGGGTCCCGAGGAGAGCTGGTTTCCTGGTCAGAGCAGGATGATTGGATTTGTGACATGGTAGCAAACGGTCAGACCAACAATGCTAAGAAACTGTCAACGAAAGGAAGGTGAGTCAGCTGTATATAAACACTCCTCCTGTTGTTGATTGAATTGATTAGTCCACTCGTGTTTAATTAGGTTTTAATTATCTGGGCGTGCTCCACTTGGGTTTGATTAGATTTGCATTATCTGGCATGCTCCATTATTTAGAAAGGTTTAATTATCTGGACGTGCTCCTCCCGAAATTAGTAACTAAAACTTCACTAAGTCCACTTCCTGATCTCATACAGAGCAGACGTGCCTTCTATCTGCTCCCAGCTCTGCTTTGGCGCTGATCTTTTTGTCTTTTTTTCTTGACTCCCTGCTTGCTGGACTCCTGAAAATACTGAAATGGAATTAATTAACTGGTCTTTAGCGCGATTGACAAGATTTTCTCACTGAGGAAAGGTGCTCCGGGAGAACCCACCTGCCCGGACGGGACCTTCCCCGCGGGCTACATGCGGGACGCCTGGAACAACTGGCAAGGCCTGTGCCTGGAAGTCCTGTCCGTGGAGGATATTGAGGATTTATTCATAATTGCCATTATGATAGTGGGGTTCCTATTTCTCGGCCTTGGGATTGCCCTGACCTATCGTAAAATTGGTAAGACTGCTGCCAGTAAATTCACCCAGCCGCGGTCTGTGGAAATTAAAGAGTGCTTTGTGGATGTGTGTGACCGACTGAAGGTATTAGATCAAAGAATGACATTGATTGAGGAGCTGTATCGTAACATCTCAGCCCGGACTGCGGAGACGCAGGGAAGAGTGGGCTCCATCGGGGGTCAGGCTAGTGAACTGCTACGCAGTATGTCTGGTCTGACCATGAAATTGGATGAAATGTCCAGGTCCATTCATGAACCGGACGCTCGCCACTGACGCTAAGGATCAGAACGGATTGATTGATTATGGTCCGGAAAATTACAGAAGATCAGCTAAATGGATTAAGATATTTTCCCTCATCCCAACGTCCAGCTTGTCCCTATCTCTCGGTTGGGAGGTCAGCTTGACAGCTGGGTCCTGCTATCTTGCTTTCATTCCCTGTGCACGGCCATATCTCCTTTCAAGGACAAGCCACAGAACTGAACTTTGAAAACATCTTAAGTTATGGCTAACATTCTCACACAACACAGGAAGCTTCAAGACTCTTACTCGCATCACACACACCTCACCCCATCCCTGCCCCCATCCAACTGTCTGCCTCCCCTTTCCTCCTTCCTATCTCCCTTACTATTCCCAACAAAAAATCCCATCACGTGACCACGTGTACTGTGTGTACTATGTATGTAATGTTTGCGTGTATGCTTAGCAATCTGCATTTCTTTATTTCCGGAGAGCGTGTGGCAGCGCTTTAAATAGCTGCGGCTCGGAGGCTTGCTCCAAACTTCATTTCGTTGCATTGTACTTGTACATGTGTAATGACAATAAACTTGAATCTCATCTCAAGTATAATAACTATAAATATAAACTAGTAATATAAATATGAAAAACAATAAGTAATATAAATATATAGCTATAAAAACACAAAAAATGTGCAAATGTTAAAAAAAAAGGCCGTTGTCTCCTGCAAAACGATCCAAAAAGTCCTGTGTAGTCAGTGCTGGTGAACCATGAGCCAAAAATGAAATATTAATAAAAAAGAACTAAACTTCTTTGAAACCGAAAATACAACAATAAATAATATAAGTATAATAACTATAAATATAAACTAGTAAAATAAATATGAATAACAATAAGTAATATAAATATATAGCTATAAAAACACAAAAAATGTGCAAATGTTAAAAAAAAAGGCCATTGTCTCCTGCAAAACGATCCAAAAAGTCCTGTGTAGTCAGTGCTGGTGAACCATGAGCCAAAAATGAAATATTAATAAAAAAGAGCTAAACTTCTTTGAAACCGAAAATACAACAATAAATAATATAAGTATAATGACTATAAATATAAACTAGTAATATAAATATGAATAACAATAAGTAATATAAATATATAGCTATAAAAACACAAAAAATGTGCAAATGTTTAAAAAAAAGGCCGTTGTCTCCTGCAAAACGATCCAAAAAGTCCTGTGTAGTCAGTGCTGGTGAACCATGAGCCAAAAATGAAATATTAATAAAAAAGAACTAAACTTCTTTGAAACAGAAAATACAACAATAAATAATATAAGTATAATAACTATAAATATAAACTAGTAAAATAAATATGAATAACAATAAGTAATATAAATATATAGCTATAAAAACACAAAAAATGTGCAAATGTTTAAAAAAAAGGCCGTTGTCTCCTGCAAAACGATCCAAAAAGTCCTGTGTAGTCAGTGCTGGTGAAATGTGCAAATGTAAAAAAAAAAGGTTGTTGTCTCCTGCAAAACGATCCAAAAAGTCCTGTGTAGTCAGTGCTGGTGAAGCCTGAATAGAAATAGAATAGGGCATATTTTAGAATAATTTCAGAAATGTTCAAGATATTCAATATAGATGAAATAAAAACAAACAAAATTGACATTACTGAATACATTCTACTAACCGGTTGTATTCTGCAACACAGTCTGGATAGTCAGTGCTGTTCGTGCCAAACAGCATAGCAGTCGCGCTTTGGCAGAAAGCACAGTGCCACAGAACAAGTCTTACAAAAAAACGGGGGTTTTTGGGAACAAACCCTGCACTGGCGCCTTCCTTTGGTGCTGTCTGAAGCGAAGTTCCCTGGTAAGTGGCGAGTGTCATCTTTGTGGGAGGGAGGGGGTGAAGGAACATCAGCACGCACCAACACAGCAAGTTCCTCAACGAGTTGTTCTCTGAATTGCTTCTGTGTCAGTGACTTCTGATTCTTCATACCAGCCATTTGACGGTGGAGTATAAAAGCATTTACAATGGCTATGTCCACAAAGTGGAAGAAGAAGGTACGATACCCAACCGATACCACTTTCTGGTTTTGTGTGCGATTGTGTAGTAGCCAGTGAGTGCATCAGAGACATCTACTCCACCCATGAACCTGAATAGAAATAGAATAGGTCATATTTTAGAATATTTTCATAAATGTTCTTGATATTCAATATCCTCCTTGTTTTTTTTAAACAAACTTTATTTAAAGATGATTCTGAACTATGTTATGAAAGATATAATGAAATGCATTCATATACCATTTTACTTTATGAAATATGTGGGTAAAATGACAATACTTGGATTTTCCCATTCAATACAATGTATCTATTCACTTGCATCTAATTTGCATATTAATGTGTTCTTGGTGCAACATGTAATGAAAAAAGAAGTGTAATAATGGGAGGAAAAATTGGCAACATTTTCAAAATAATATCTAATATTTCATAGGAATATTGATATGTAATTTCTTTCCCTGTTCACTTGTTATGTCTCCAAAATGCCTGATAAACATGATTTAAATCCTGGTGTCCACTATAGTGGTCATTTATGAAATCAATGCCCTGTTCTGTAACAGAAAGTCATATTTTGATTAGAAACCCCATAACATTTTCCTGAGATGTTGATTTATAACAAACAATTTGAAAATTAATCAGATTTAAATTATAATTAAAAAATATGATCATATTTCCATAAGAGTGCTCAACATTAATGTCAGCCATTTTTAAAGACCAAGAAGAAGTTGTTGTCCTGGTGAAACCTCCAAACATTTGGTATCCCTGCAAAGCCCCGAATGTGCTCTTTACTGGACATCCAGACTGTGACATGTGACATGTATGATGTCAGAGAAATTCACTAAAATATAATGTCCACTACAGTGGATAAAAGTCTATTCTTGGGTCCCAGGAGGATATAGATGAAATGTAAACAAACAAAAATGACTAAATATATTCTACAAACCTGTTGTATTCTGCAACACAGTCTGGAACAGGTACATCCAAGGTTTCCCACTGTCCATTTCCACCTTTCACTTTCCTCTGCACAACATTCCCTCCGGTGCCTCTGTGAATGGTGGAGCACATCTGTACCTCTCTAGTGTCCTTCCATTCCACAAAAAGCAAGTCCCCTTCTCTCAGCCAATGATGTGTGCCACGAGGAGCTCTTTTTGGAAGCTTGTTCATGGCAGTTTTAGGGTATCCTATCCTGTTGGACCGAATAGTCCCGCACGCCCAGATGTTTTTTTTTTTCAGGAGATCTGTAAACAGCGCTGGACTGGTGTAGAAGTTGTCAACAAACAGTTTGTAGCCTGTTCCCAACATCCTCTCATCAACCAGTGCCATGACACACTCATATCTTAGTCCTTTGTTCTGTGGGATGGGAGCTGCAGGTGATTTACCCTCATAGATAAAAAAGTCCCATGTGTATGCAAATAATGTGTCAGCAAGCACGAACAGTTTATATCCCCACTTTGTTGGCTTGGCCTTCATATATTGCTTTAGTCCATTCCTCGCTTTTGTTGCCACCATCCTCTCATCAATTGCAATGTTCTGGAAAGGATGGAAAAAGTTCTTGCATGCATCTCTCAGTTCTTGATACATTGGCTTTAGCTTACAGAGACGGTCATAGGCAACTGTTCTTCTTTTGGTGTTGTTTTCAGCATCCACCTTAGGATCACTGAGATGCAGAGCAGAGGAGATGGAAAAACAATTCCTTGAAGACATAACTTCGGCAGGAAAGGGTGTGCGGAAAATTTTGTGTTTCCTCCAGTAATCAGTCAGTGAAGGCCTTTTCATCACTCCCATGTATATTATAAGTGACATATAGGCATATATGCCATTCAAAGAAATATCTTGCCACTGTTTTTTGGTCCTTTTGATGCATCGCTCCATAGGAATTTGTGTTTTTGACAATGGTCTGCAGCAATGAAGTGGATATGAAGAGCTGGAACAACTGCAACACTGTGTATGATGCTGTGAGGATCAGCTGTGGGCCTGGTGTTCGAAAGGGTCTGAAGACTGCAGGCGGGGGTGTAATGTCATCTTCAGTTGACCAATTCCACTTTACTGTAGGGGTGCTTGGGGACACAGCGGGTGTGGACTTGGTTTTTCTGACCCTCTTTTTGCCTCTCCCTTTTACTGGCCGATTCAGGTCTACAAGTGCAGATCTTGAAGAATCTGAAAGCTTCCTTCTCTTTTATGCTGGTTGGCTGGTGCTTGGCTGCCATTCCTCATCCGAAGACTCAACCTGATGCCTGTAGAATGGCAAGGAAAGGAAAGAGAATTAGCACTGCATGTAATACTTCTGTATAGTTTGCCCATTCAATCAACAATCACACTGTCATCATTCACTCTAATTGCAGGCCATCCCATGAACAATGAAACTGATGGGCAGTCGTTAGACAGCATTCATATTGATGGGCACCTATACATTCTCACACAGCCCAAACATCAATCTAACGGCCGGCTATACAGTGAGCATTCATATTGATGGCCACCTATACATTCTCACACAGCCCAAACATCAATCTAACGGCCGGTGATACAGTGAGCATTCATATTGATGGCGGCCCATGCATTCACACACAGCCTAAACATCAATCTAATGACCGGTGATACAGTGAGCATTCATATTGATGGCCAGACATAAAACCAACAATCACACACATGGGGGAAAATTAAATATAATTTTTTTGTGCTTATAAATATAACGATCACATAAACAGCCTTTATTTAAAATATAATGATCACATAAACAGAATTTATTTATAACATATAACGATCACAAAAACAGCATTTGTTTAAAATATAATGATCACATAAACAGCATTTATTTACAATATAATCTTTTGTAACAGTATAAATGTCTTTGTCACTTTTGATCAGTTTAACCCCTTTAATTAAGACTTGTATTCCCATAGTGTAGGCTACATAACGTTACATTTTAACGTTACATTTCAGTAACAGTTAACGGTGCTCTATAGAAAATGCATTGCTATACTCTACTATTGGCTATTATCCTCCAGAAATTGTATCGCGCCGTAAAATATCTTGCTGCTACAACGACAAAAATTGCATCTAGTGAGCAACTTGCAGATGACAGATCACTGAAAAATCTTACTACAGTATATATATATATATATATCACAAGGAAAATATTTAATCGTAGGCTACTTCAGTAGAGCTGCAATCTTCTCTTCGATGAGTGAAACCTCCTCAGCAGTAGCTCTTTCCATGAATCTCTGAACTTTCTACTTAGGTCATTTTCAAATGCTAGCTGGATCAGATGTGCTTTCCGGCTAA
Source organism: Gobio occitaniae (assembly GCA_033150135.1). Classification (NCBI taxonomy): domain Eukaryota; kingdom Metazoa; phylum Chordata; class Actinopteri; order Cypriniformes; family Gobionidae; genus Gobio; species Gobio occitaniae. The sequence goes on along the minus strand of JARQWZ010002351.1, from coordinate 184,481 downwards.
GCAGCATGCTGTGTCTGTGCTCAAAAGAGTCACATTCTCATCCTGGCCTGTGCCAACCTGATCTCACAGAATTCCGTGAAATGAACACGGGTCCCTTAACTCAAAATCCGTGGCAGTTTCACGGAATCGCCGAAAATTCCGTGATGGGTCCACGGAAGTGATTCCTATATAAGTCAATGACAGTAAACAGACGTGTTGGGCATGGTTATCGTCATTAAACTATGATTTTTGCCATTATGACATGGAGTGTGATTCTCGATTTAATCAGCCAGCGTAATTTTATTTATTTTTACAGTATTTAGACACGTATTGAACACGTAACCCAATCCCTTACCTAAACCTACCCATTTGTGTATTATAAAAAACAGGATATAACAGGCAGATACGACTGCAGGCACAATTTATTCCAAAAGTACAAATATTCCAAGTGTTCCGAGGCCAAACGATTTATTTGTGTGAAGAAAATCCCCAAGAGCGATCAGCAGCGTCGAGTCCATCTGCCATAGATCAAAAATACATTTCATATTTACCGCCGGGAGAAACGTTACGTCAGCTTTGACAGCATTGGCTGTCGTATGTCTCGTGACCAATTGCGTCATTACGTCAGCTTCGATTGTAAAATGCCATTGGCTCTCGTGTGTCTCGTGACAGATTGCGTCACGCTGAAGAGTCGTGTGTATTATTTGAATCAGATATGAATGAGTGCGTTCACGGAGCGGCGGGATCATCATTTTAGCGAATAAAACATTAAGATCAACTCTGTTCTTTACATGAAGACATCGTGTGACTTCAAAAGACTTGGAATGCAACATGAGTTAATACTTTTATACTGTTTTTGGTCAGTTTTTGCAATAAATACCTGTGACTGTACTTGTATTTGCCTGTTATGTGTTTTATATTGTTGAGAGTGGGTAGGTTTAGGGTAGGAGTGGAGTTAGTTGCTCCAAAATATAAAAGTAGCTTATAAATATTCATAAAATCATGTCTGCTTTTTACTGTCATTGACTTGCATAGGAAACACTTCCGTGGACCCATCAGGGAATTTTCGGCGATTCCGTGAAACTGCCACGGATTTTGAGTTAAGGGACCCGTGTTCATTTCACGGAATTCTGTGAGATCAGGTTGCCTGTGCACAGCGTTTGCCAAGACTGACGTGCAACGGTGAACTGAGACTCCACCATTTCGGTTTTCTTTAAATCCAATAGTGGTTGCACGTTCCCCGCATTAAAAAAGTTCTCACTTCCAGGATCCAGTGCATCCAAAGCTGTCATATACTTGCTATTACGTTCGTTGAAACGCATGGACATTTCTCCGAGAATAATGCTAAATGTTCAATGTTCACTTCACGCTGACCAACACTTTCATTCACAATGTAGTCTTGCAGAGACTTGCTGGCCTGTCGCTGTCGTTTCGGAGGGGCAGGAACCGCATCATCTGCACCTATACTTTCAGTCTCACAAACTCTGCATCTGATCGTAGACTTTCAATGCAAGAAGAAGCGCTGCAAATGAACTGAATTGCCGTCATTAGATCCATTTGTTCAGCTTGCAGCATCCTATTCAGTGGATCCATCAGGCCCAAAACTTTGTTCATCACACAGTCAAAAAATTTGAAAGTCAGTTCTGTGATGGCCTTGTGAAGGCCAACAGCTTCAATTTTTACATCAGCACCTTTTCTTGTGGTTGCAATTTCATTCAGAAAATCCACAAGCGTGTCATGGGATTTCAACACCACAGATACCGTCTCAAGGTCAGGTCCATCGTTGATCCAAGCAGCCTTTTAAGCTTCTCTCCCTTATACTGTGCAGCTACAGTGAGCTTTCTCCGAAAATTGTAAATTGGATTGTACATGGCAAAAAAATCTCCAACAGCGCTCTCGGATGAAACTGCATGCACTATAACCAAATGTAATTGATGATAAAAACAGATGAATGTAGGGCACTTCTCTGTTTCATTTGTTTTGAATATGTTTCTGCATGCCTCCTTACCTTCCAGACATAACGCTGGCCCCGTCATAACATTGACTTTGTATTTTATTTGTATCGAGACCAACATTTGACAGCTCTTCAAGCACAACGTAAGTGACAGGGTACTGAGTGACAGGGCATCACACTTGTCTGTAGTCAATATTGACAACAACCTCTCTTTCACTGTGCAGTTCTGGTCAACGTATCGAAGAACATCAGCGACATTCTCATTGTCCATCAGGTCCTTGATTCCATTCACTTTAATAGTAAACCATGACTCCCAATATCTTTAAGTAAATCATTTTGAACATCGTGTGATGTGTACGTTGCAGTTTTTTGGAATTGTACTGAAGGCCTGCGATAGCTCTTTGTTTTTCCTCAGCGTGTAATCAAAAAGAGAACAGTCCACTGCCCGCGTGATTTCTGTCATCAACTGAATCAGTGGTACCCCTCAATGGCAGTTCGTTTGAGACCAGGAATTCAATAATGTCTATAACTGCAGACACATAAAGGCATTTTCGAGAAAGCTGATCTGAATTAACGATGGTTGAAATCTATTTTCCTGTGGAACATCGCAATTGCTGCTCTTTCCAAAGAGCCATGCATGCCAGATGCTCTTTACAGTTAGCATGTCTGTAAGATCCTTTCGCTTTATCTGTTGCATGCTTCCAGTCACTCCCGCCAAATTTCCGACAGGGAAAACAAAATGCAGAATCTGCTTGCTCCGAATATTCTAGCCATTCCTTATCATTGTACCAATTTTGCGAAAATGACCGCTGACAGTTATTTTTATGTTGCTGTTTCTTTGGAAACTGCTTGAGACGAACCTGGACTGGCTTGTCTTTACCGAGGTCCTCTGCTACACTGGACAGTGACGGTGAGTCTTTGCTTTTGGCAGGCTGAGTGAGGCTCATCTGATGAGCCAGAGGCTCTTTTTAATCGATTTTCGAATGTCCATGGTGAAACGAGATTAATGATTGAATGTCCGTACTCCGTAGCTTCGATCGTGTGTACTTTCCGGTGCACAAGAAATTTAATTTAATGTTAGGGTGGGGATGGGGTGTGGGAGCACGCTTAAAGGATTAGTTCACTTTTAAGTAGGGCTGTCAAAAGATTAATCGCGATTAATCGCATCCAAAATAAAAGTTTGTGTTTACATAATATATGTGTGTGTACTCTGTTTATTATTATTTATATATAAATACACACACAAGCATGTATATATTTAAGAAAAAAATATTATTTTTATATATAAAACATTTATATTTATATATATATTATAGATTATATAAATGTATATACAGTATATACAGTACATGCAAATATTTCTTAAATATATACATGAATGTGTGTGTATTTATATATAAATAATAATTAACAGAGTACACACACATATTATGTAAACACAAACTTTTATTTTGGATGTGATTAATCGCAATTAATCTTTTGACAGCCCTACTTTTAAGTAAACTTTTGCTGATAATAACTTTCCAGGATTTTTCTCCATATAATGGACTTCAATGGGCGCCAAACGGTTCAAGGTCCAAATGACAGTTTCAGTGCAGCTTCAAAGGGCTTTAAACGATACCAAACAATACCAGACGATGAATAAGGGTCTTATCTAGCGAAACGATCAGTTTCTGTGAGAAACCAAGCAATATTTATGCTATTATTTTACCTCTTATCAGACGAACGTGATCATCTCTGAGCTCTGCCATAACTTCCGCTAAGTGAGGTCAAAATACGAGCGTGGTCATAGATGTATACGTAGATTCCTCATTAGCGCCTGCACGGATCAGTAGAATGAGGCATCTACAATCTATATATCTATGACCACGCTCATATTTTGACCTCACTTAGCGGAAGTTATGGCGGAGCTCAGAGATGATCACGTTCGTCTGATAAGAGTAAAATAAGTAAAATAATAGCATAAATACTGCTCTGTAGCTTTGCAAGCTATCAAAGATACGCAGAGCCAGGATTGCAGTATGAGACCAGAACGGTCGTAACTTTTATTTCAACTCCTGTGCCAGAACAACGCATCCACAAAACTCTCAAGCTCTCCCACTTCTTAAAGGGGAAGTCCCAAGTATGTATGTGTGTGTGTGTTTGTCGGTGATATGTGAATTATGGATCAGTGATGATGTGAGGGTTGTTTGTATCTGCCCCTACACAGGCCCCCCCCAGAATTCACCAACACCGGCAACATCAGCTTGCTTGGAGCTCAAATTTGTCTCCCTGAACGTGTGCAGTGACGGGAGTCTGCAGCAGGTTGCACCTCTTTAACAGCCTGAGATTTCTCCTTGGGGTCTGCCCCATTGTTGGTGGCTGGTCGCCCCCTCCTAGGAGCCAGCGCCGGAACCATTGGCTGGCCTAGCTCTCCATGAGCTGGTTTAAGTCGATCGACAGTGACTCGCTCTGGCCGCCCCCCGACGTCGACCAGGAAAGTTTTGGCTCCAGCCTCCAGCACTCGAAACGGGCCATCGTATGGGGGCCGCAAAGAGTTTTGATGAGCGTCATGACGGATGAAAACAAACTCAGCCGCAGAGAGGTCTTTGGGCATCCAAGCTGCCATCAGTCCATGCTGAGAGGTAGTAATGGGTTTGAAAGCATTGATTCTGTCTAAGAGGGCAGAGCGTTCAGAAGATAGACTCCAGGGCTTTGTGTGGTCTGGAATGAAATCTCCCGGGACCTGCAGAGTCTGACCGTACACCAACTCTGCAGAGGATGTTTGTAGATCCTCTTTAGGAGCTGTTCGCAGGCCCAGCAGGACCCATGGTAGCCGCTCAATCCATCTGTCATTTCAGACTGGCCCTCAATGCAGTTTTGAGGGAGCGATGAAAGCGTTCACAAAGGCCATTGGCCTGTGGGTGGAAAGCCGTAGTATGGTGAAGCTGCACACCTAGGATTCGAGCCACCTCCGTCCACAACTCCGATGTGAATTGAGGGCCGCGGTCTGAAGATATGTCAGAAGGTGTGCCGAAATGCGCCACCCAAGTGTTGACGAAGGCCCGCGCGACATCTGCCGTTGTCGTTGAGGCCAATGGTACTGCTTCTGGCCACCTGGTGGTTCGATCCACCATAGTCAGAAGGTGAGTAAACCCCCGGGAGGGCGGCAATGGACCCACTAGGTCGATGTTAATGTGGTCAAAACGCCGCTCAGGTAACTCAAAAGTTTCCAGTGGAGCTTTGATGTGTCTCTGCACTTTGGCCCGCTGACATGCCACACATGCTGAAGCCCAGTTTCGAACATCCTTTTTCAATCCATGCCACACGAACTTTGAAGAGACCAGTTTCTGTGAAGATTTCCGGCCAGGGTGTGACAAACTGTGAATCCTATCGAACACAACTCGCCTCCACTGCACTGGTACCACTGGTCGAGGGTGGACTCTGGAGACATCACACATCAGCGTAACTCCAGCCTCTGCAAAGTGGACGTCAGCTATTTTCAAACTTGAGATAGCTGTTCTGTAAGCCTGCACCTCAGGGTCGGATTGCTGTTCAGCAGGTAACTGGACAAAGTCTATACCCAAGTGTACTGCTTGCACAGTGGCCCTGGAAAGGCAATCTGCCACAACGTTGCTTTTTCCATCTATGTGCTTGATATCCGTTGTGAACTCGAATATGAAGGCCAGGTGGCGTTGTTGCCTTGATGACCAGGGCTCAGAAACTTTAGACATAGCATGAACCAAGGGTATATGATCCACAAATGCTGTGAAAACACGTCCCTCCAAAAAGAAACGAAAGTGTCTGACTGCCAGGTACATTGCGAGTAACTCCCTGTCAAAAGCGCTGTACTTCTGCTCATTTGGGCGGAGCTGCCGACTGAAAAATGCAAGGGGTTGCCAAACACCATCTACCAACTGTTCGTGTACAGCACCCACCGCACAGTCTGAGGCATCAGTAGTGACAGCAATTGGGGAATCTGGAATGTGATGAGACAGCATGGTTGCCTGGGCTACGGCGAGTTTAGCATCCTCAAACGACTTGGTCATCTCCTCTGACCAGCTAACCTGTGCATTCTTGCTGTGTCCTTTGAGGGCCCTGTACAAAGGATGCATTAGCTGGGCTGCCCGAGGGATGAAGCGGTGATAGAAATTCACCATCTCCAAAAACTCTTGCAGTGATTTGGTTATGTGGGGAATCGGGAACTCTATGATGGCGTTGACTTTGTCTGGTAGCGGAACTGCCCCCTCGCTTGTGATCCGGTGACCTAGAAAGTCAATAGCAGCCAGGCCAAACTGACACTTGGCGGGGTTAATTATCAAGTCATGTTGGCCGAGGCGAGCAAACAGCAGTCTTAGATGAGTCAGGTGCTCTTTCTTGGAGGCACTGGTGACTAAAATGTCATCTAAGTACACAAACAGAAAATCCAGGTCTCGTAGGATCGAGTCCATCATGCGTTGAAAGGTTTGTGCTGCGTTTTTGAGTCCAAAAGGCATCCGCAAAAATTCAAAAAGATCAAATGGTGTTATCACTGCCGTTTTTGGGATGTCCTCATGGAAGACTGGCACCTGATGGTATCCTCGAATGAGGTCCACTTTTGAGAAAATGGTTTTCCCAGCCAGTCAGGCTGAAAAATCCTGAATGTGTGGAATTGGGTATCGGTCCGGTGTGGTGATGTCATTGAGTCGACGATAATCTCCACATGGGCGGTAACCGCCATCTGCTTTGGGGACTATGTGGAGGGGCGAGGCCCATGGACTGTTAGAGCGTTGCACTATACCAAGTTTTTCCAGGTTACCAAACTCGGCCTTGGCAACTGCAAGTTTCACTGGATCTAGTCGGCGTGCCCGGGCATGGACCGGTGGTCCGGATGTAGAGATATGATGAACGACCCCATGGCTGGCCACTGCTGAGGAGAAAGTGGGTTTAGTGAGATTTGGAAATTTATTGAGCATTTGGGTGAACTCACAGTCATCTGTCAATGCGCTGGACAGATTGGTCGTGGGGAAGGAGCTCCTTGAACAGGGTAAGACATTGAAACCTTCCGCGGTGACCAAACAGCCGTTTTTAACATCAACCAACAGGCCATTAGTGCACAGGAAGTCTGCACCCAGGAGTGGCCTACTCACATCCGCCAACACAAACTCCCATGTAAAACGTTGTCCATTGAAGCACAGTGGTACTAGCCGTTTCCCATAGGTGTGTATTTTGCCTTGATTGGCTGCCTCAAGCGGTGAGCCAACCTTGCCTAAGCGTCTGTCCATTATTGACGCAGGCAGGACGCTAACATGTGCCCCCGTATCACCCAGGAAATGTCGGCCAGATAATGAGTCTGTGATGAACAGAAGGCAAGCAGTGTCGTTAGCTACTATGCTACTGACAGTTGGCATAATGCGGCTCCCATTAAATGTGCAAGGAGGACGGCACTTTTTGGCTTTCGGCCCAAAACGAGCCTGAAAAAAACATAGTCCTTGTTCGGCTGTCTGCCGTGCAGCGGGAGTTAGCCATTCATCCGAACCGCGTGCTGCAGCTCTCAAAACAGGGTACACAGATGTAGTTACTACTGACTCAGTTGCTGTACACTTGTGTGATGCTGCCTGATATACATCTGCCAGTTGCGCTAGTTCTCTGTAGTCAGTCACTGTACTATTTGCCAGGGAGGTACGAACGTTCTTTGCCAATTGTTGCAAGAATAACTCTTTAAACAGAAAGCACGGTTTATGCTCACCCAGCAGCGCTAGCATGTGGTCCATTAACTCGGATGGCCGTGAATCTCCGAGGCCAGGCAGAGAAAGCAAACGGCGTGCTCTTTCAGTCTCTGATAAACAGAAAGTCTTTAACAGATATGCCTTTAGTGCAGAATATTTATCCCGATCCGAGGGGTTTTCCAGAATGCTGTTCGCTCGCGCGGCCGTGGAGCTGCTGAGGGCTGCGACGACATAATAGTATCTTGTGTCATCCGCGGTTATGTCCCGTAAGGCGAACTGAGCTTCGGCTTGAGTGAACCATACGGCCGCTTCTTGCTCCCAAAACTCCGGCAGCTTCAGAGATACAGCATTCATCGACATCACGGATAAGTTATTTGTTCTGCGTCGGGGTCACCAATGTAGCTTTGCAAGCTATCAGATACGCAGAGCCAGGATTGCAGCATGAGACCAGAATGATCATAACTTTTATTTCAACTCCTGCGCCAGAACAACGCATCCACAAAACTCTCAAGCTCTCCCACTTCTTAAAGGGGAAGTCCCAAGTATGTATGTGTGTGTGTTTGTCGGTGATATGTGAATTATGGATCAGTGATGATGTGAGGGTTGTTTGTATCTGCCCCTACAGCTCGGTTTCTCGCAGAAACTGATTGTTTCGCTAGATAAGACCCTTATTCATCGTCTGGTATCGTTTAAAGCCCTTTGAAGCTGTACTGAAACTGTCATTTGGACCTTGAACCGTTTGGAGCCCATTGAAGTCCATGGAATGTTTTCATCAAAAACATTAATTTCTTTTTGACTGCAGAAAGAAAGACATGGACATCTTGGATGACATGGGGGTGAGTAAATTATCAGCAAAAGTTTATTTAAAAGTGAACTAATCCTTTAATGGACTAATCAAACTGGACTAATCAAAATTCAACTTTCCCTAACAGACTTTCCTTAACTAAAATATTGCTATTTAAGCTTAATATTCACTCTAGGAAGAAAAGGCAATTGGCAAATGTTATTTTTAAATAGAATATTTTATCATTAAAATCCCTTTAACATTCATGGTGATCTGAGGGGGCGAGAGAGTCCCGGTGAGGGGGCTTGCATACTCTTCTTCTACACACTCAAATGTATGTACTTTTTCTTCACCAAAAGAGTACATACTTTTAGGTCATAGTATAAGTAGGCGAATTGGGACGCAGCATAGATGTTTCAGTTCATACCTCTTATTTCTATTGGTTTGCATATAAAGAAAGCCAAGAAAATTAAATGTGATCATTTGTTTTGATCCTGATAGCTGTGGATAGAATGCCACAATTTAAAAAAAAATTCAAATGTAGCAAAATAATGGATAACTGTTAAATATCTACTTTAAGAATCCTTTGATCAGCCGCACCACTGTTGACTGCATTAAGTACGCTCATGAAGAAATAAATAATCAAACAAAATATTTTAATATAAAACATAATAAAATATAAAACATTTAAATATTATAATAAGTTCCCATTCAGTCGGTCACGTTCGACGTATGTCGGACGTACTGACGAATTGGGATCACTTCTGGGAGCCCCTATCAGCTTCGAGCTATCTAGAACCGGCCAATGAACAATTGGCGTGCGAGATTTGCATCTCGCGCCCCGCCCCGCGCTGCGGGTATAAACAGGAAGCGAGAGCGAATGCACGCTGTCATTCACTTCGGAGCCACACAGGCATATGAAGGACTCACTCATCTTTACAGACGTATACAGAGTATTTTCGCTGCTATCAAGCAAGACTACAGACCGGAGAGAACCAGAGGAGGACGCGTGTTGGAAGGAACGGCACCTTTCAGCGGGACCACGCTGACTCATCGAGCTGCCTCTGAGAAGACAGAGAAAACTGCTGTTACCACAGCAACCCCGTTGGTCTGGGTAGGGCGTTTTCCTGTTTGAGTACAGGCACGGGCTGCACTACAAACGCTGAGGCGGCGTTTGTGGATAGTTCATGTTCCCACTGCGGGAACATGACTATCTCGGAGCTTAGATCAAGACTCTCCTACCTCCGGGCTGGGGGAGTCCCCTTACCCATCCCACGAACTAGATCTACCCCTAACCCGGGTGGACCTGCTTCTTTGGATGGCCAGGGTGATCTGAGGATTACGTTTAGGGCAAACCCGCCGAGCGATCCTCCGCAGGCCCCTAATCCCACAGCTCCGCAGCCGGTTGAGCCTCCGAGAGAACCCGCTGGACCCTCCCACGGGAGACCAGTGGTGACTTTTGGAGCTCCAGCGGATGAACAGATGTCGATCGCTGCATCGGAGGGGGAGTTTCAGTCCTCGGGGGATAAAGGGTCAGTTGTACTGCCTCCCTCTGGGAGAGTGGCAACGGCTGCCCCGGACCCTGAGATGGCTGCTATGCTTGCCCGGGCCGCCGAAAGGGTTGGGCTCGAGTGGAACCCTCCACAGTGTCCCGAACCCTCTAGGTTGGACGCTTGGTTCCTCGGGGTGGGTCGCGCTGGTTCTCAGCGTCCCGCCCCGACACGTTTCTTCCCGGAGGTGCACGAGGAGCTCACGAGGTCGTGGACGGCACCTTTTTCTGCCAGAAACCGGCCGAGTGACTCCTCCCCCCTCACTACCCTCGACGATGGGCCAGCCAAGGGTTACGTGGGGATCCCGCCAGTGGAGCGCGCCGTCGCGATGCAACTGTGTCCGGCGATCGCCTCTAACTGGCGCGGTGACCCACGTCTCCCGTCCCGGGCCTGTAAGTTCTCTTCCGGTCTGACCGGGAAGGCTTACAAGGCTTGCGGACAGGCTGCGTCTGCCTTGCATGGCATGGCGTTGCTGCAGGTCCACCAGGCCCAGGCACTCCTTGACATGCACGAGGGTAGGCCTGACCCAGAGCTCCTCCGGGAGCTCCGGACGGCGACGGACCTCGCCCTCCGGGCGACGAAAGTCACCGCCCGTGCCATCGGTCAGGCGATGTCCACGCTTGTGGTCCAGGAGCGTCATCTCTGGTTGAACCTGGCTGACATGAGGGAGACCGATAAATATCGGTTCCTGGACTCCCCCATCTCGTCAGCTGGGTTATTCGGCGACGCGGTCGAGAGCTTTGCCCAGCAGTTCTCGGCCGCCCAGAAGCAGACGGAGGCGATCAAACACATCCTGCCCCGGCGGCCCGCTGCTGCCTCCACCCCGCCGCCGGCGGCAGCGCCTCCGACTACTCGTCGCCGAGGACGTCCACCCGCCGCCGCCTCCGCCCCCGCCAAGGCGCCGCAGCAGCCTTCCACCAGCTGTCGGCGTGGGGCCGGCTGTGGGAAGGACGTCCAGCCCGCTCAGGCCGCTGCCAAGCCAGGTGGCAAGCGTCGTCGCAAGCGGCCCTGAGACGGGCCACCCGGAGATGGAGGAAACTGCTCTGAGGGAGATGGCTGCAACACCACTCCTTCCCCCGGAGGAGGGCCGGGGGAAAATCTTTTGTTTGTCTGTTCCAAAACTTCAATAAAAGAGCAGTTTCCAATATCTCTGGGTGCCAAGAGAGCGCGCTTGGCGGTGGTCGACGCTCCCATGCCTCGCCACCCTCAAGTACCTCTCCCTTCGCCAGCAGGGGACGCCGGCTGTCGGGGACGCACACAAGCGGTCTCCCCACACTCGCACGTCCCCTCCGCGGATGCAGGGTAAGTGTTGCACAGCACACTCAGATCCCGCTCCGGGCCGCTCCAATGCCTTCCGAGCGGGATCCCTGCGTTCCGCCTCCCTGCCCCGCTGCGGGTACGTCTGTGGTGCCGATGATCCCCCTTGCTCGGAGTCTGGGAGCCTGGCTAGCGCTTCCCAACCCGTCTCGGTGGCTCCTCCGTACCATCAGACTCGGCTATGCGATTCAGTTCGCCCGGCGTCCCCCCAAGTTCAGGGGCGTTCACTTCACGACTGTAGTGGAGGCGAACGCCCCCGTGCTCAGGGCGGAGATCGCTGTCCTACTGGCGAAGGACGCGATAGAGCCGGTCCCTCAAGCCGATATGAGGTCCGGGTTCTACAGCCCGTACTTCATTGTACCCAAGAAAGGCGGCGGGTTGCGACCGATCTTGGACCTGCGATTCCTGAACCGGTCCCTTCAGAGGCTGCCGTTCACGATGTTAACGCAGAAGCGCATCTTCAGGTGCATCCGTCCCCGAGATTAGTTTGCAGCGATCGACCTGAAGGACACGTACTTTCATGTCTCGATTCTCCCTCGACACCGGCCCTTTCTACGCTTCGCGTTCGAGGGACGGGCATATCAGTACCGCGTCTTACCCTTCGGCCTGTCCCTGTCGCCCCGCGTCTTTACGAAGGTTGCGGAGGCGGCCATTGCTCCCATGAGAGAGCATGGCGTTCGCATCCTCAACTACCTCGACGACTGGCTGATCCTTGCCCAGTCACGGAGCAGTTGTGCGAACACAGGGACAAGGTGCTCAGTCACCTCAGCCAGTTGGGACTTCGGGTCAACTGGGAGAAGAGCAAACTCTGTCCCCACACAGAGGATCTCTTTTCTCAGTATGGAGATAGACTCGGTCGCCATGACAGCGCGCCTCACAGAGGAGCGCGTCCAGTCAGTGTTGAACTGCTTGAATTCGTTCAAAGGCAGGACAGCGGTACCACTGAAACTTTTTCAGAGGCTCCTGGGGCATATGGCATCCGCAGCCGCAGTAACACCGCTCGGATTGCTTCATATGAGACCGCTTCAACGCTGGCTACACGATCGAGTCCCGAGATGGGCGTGGCACAGCGGATCCCTCCGTGTCCAAGTGACTCCGAGGTGCCGCCAAACCTTCGGCCCGTGGTCGGACCCTTTGTTTCTCCGGGCGGGAGTTCCCCTAGAACAAGTGTCCAGGCACTCCGTTGTCTCCACGGATGCCTCATCCACCGGCTGTGGTGCCACGTACAACGGGCTTGCAGTTTCGGGTCTGTGGACGGGGCCTCAACTGCAATGGCATATCAATTGCCTCGAGTTGTTAGCAGTTCGTCTTGCACTCAGTCGCTTCAAAGTGCCGCTCAGAGGCAAGCACGTTCTGGTCCGGACGGACAACACTGCGGCCGTAGCGTACATCAACAAACAGGGTGGTCTACGCTCCCGTCGCATGTCACAACTCGCCCACCATCTCCTCTTATGGAGTCAGAAGCATCTGAGGTCGCTTCGTGCTGTTCACATTCCGGGCCTGCTCAATCGTGCGGCCGACGAGCTGTCACGTCAGCAGGTACTTCCGGGAGAATGGCGACTCCATGCCCAGGCGGTCCAGCTAATCTGGAGTCGTTTCGGGGCCGCACAGGTAGACCTGTTTGCCTCCCCAGAGACGACCCACTGTCAGTGGTTTTATTCCTTGACCGAGGGGACCCTCGGGTCGGATGCCCTGGCCCACAGCTGGCCCTGGGAAGAACGCAAGTCTGCGTTTCCCCCAGTGAGCCTTCTTGCGCAGACACTGTGCAAAGTCAGGGAGGACGAGGAGCAGGTCCTGTTGGTCGCTCCGTATTGGCCCAACCGGACTTGGTTCCCGGAACTAGTGCTCCTTGCGACAGCACCTCCCTGGCCCATTCCTCTGAGGCAGGACCTCCTGACTCAGAGACGGGGCACCCTATGGCACCCGCGTCCAGACCTGACCTACCGCAAGCGGTAGTTGACACCATAACTTCCGCTAGAGCCCCCTCTACGAGGCGCATCTATGCGTTGAAGTGGAACCTGTTCGTCGATTGGTGCTCTTCTCGCCTATCGCCGCTAATCATGAGCTCGTAGATGGAAAATCTCTAGGCAAGCACGATCTGATCGTCAGGTTCCTTAGGGGAGCGAGGAGATTAAATCCACCTCGTCCTCCCTCCATACCCTCTTGGGACTTAACTCTGGTGCTAACTGCACTACAGAGAGAACCTTTTGAGCCTCTGCAGTCAGCTGAGTTGAAAGTTCTGTCGTTAAAGACAATACTCCTGACTGCGTTGGCTTCCATCAAGAGGGTAGGGGACCTGCAGGCATTTTCGGTCGACGAATCGTGCCTGGAATTCGGGCCCGGTAACTCTCATGTGATCATGAGACCCCGGCCTGGATTTGTGTGCCCAAGGTTCCCACTACTCCCTTCCGGGACCAAGTGGTGAGCCTGCAAGACCCAGCCCTAGCTTTTCTCTGTCCCGTCCGTGCTCTCCGGACTTACGTGGACAGAACGCAAAGCTTCAGGACCTCAGAGCAGCTCTTCGTCTGTTACGGAGGACAGCAGAAGGGAAAGGCTGTCTCCAAGCAGAGGATGGCCCACTGGATAGTGGATGCCATCATCTTGGCTTATCAGTCCCAAGACGTGCCCTGCCCGCTCGGGTTAAGAGCCCACTCCACTAGGGGTGTTGCCTCTTCCTGGGCGCTGGCTCGTGGCGCCTCGCTGACAGATATTTGTAGAGCTGCGGGCTGGGCGACACCTAACACGTTCGCTAGATTCTATAGCCTCCGTGTAGAGCCGGTTTCTTCCTGTGTGCTCACTTCCCATAGTCAGTAACACCGAAGTCCCCGTTCTAGTGTCGGCTTGCTGCGCCATTCCCTCCCCTATGGTAGACGGATGCGTGCGCTTATTCTGCTCCAGTCGAGTTCCCCGGATCGGCGAACCCTGTTGAGTCCTCCGCAACCCACGGCAGTCGGACGTGGCGGAGCGTTCGACGCCAAGTCTAACACTCGTATGCATTGGTGGAACTTGTGTTAGGCTGGGTTCCATATGTAGTGACCCCCACGGCGGTCGCATATGTGTATTCTTCCACGGTACGGCTCCCTACGGCGAGCCCGTGTCTTTCCCTCGGCAGAGTCTCCTCTGCCGTCCCAGGTACGTGTTGTCCCCCTCCTCTAATTGGCCGGGGCCACCCCTGGGACTTCCGTATGTTGTGCTGCCCACGGCCAGCCCATACGTGTATTCTCCACATGTTAACTCCCTCTGGGCATGATGTGGCTTCCGCAGCTGCCTTCACAGGCACGCTTTCCCAGCGTTATCCAATACAGTCAGCTGAATGGGTCTTGCGGAACAGCAGCTTGGACTCTCCCTGCGTGAACTTTCCCGCCCGCATCAGATCGGGGTCTGAGGGGCTCATCGCTGGGCGCTGGAAGTGGTAGTAACTATGGCGTTTTCCATAGGGGATCCCAATTCGTCGGTACGACCAACGTACGTCGAACGTGACCGACGTACGTGGGAACGTCTCGGTTACGTATGGTAACCCTCGTTCCCTGAAGGAGGGAACGGAGACGTACGTCCCGTCGCCACAGTTGCTGTACCATCACTGCAGGTTGAGCCATTACGTGTGGCTCCTCAGTGAAAAACAGCGTGCATTCGCTCTCGCTTCCTGTTTATACCCGCGGCGCGGGGCGGGGCGCGAGATGCAAATCTCGCACGCCAATTGTTCATTGGCCGGTTCTAGATAGCTCGAAGCTGATAGGGGCTCCCAGAAGTGATCCCAATTCGTCGGTACGTCCGACGTACGTCTCCGTTCCCTCCTTCAGGGAACGAGGGTTACCATACGTAACCGAGACGTTTATCAATACAAACCAAGCTGCCATGACTGCCAGCTGGAGTGCCCTTGAGAGGCTCCAGGGGGCACTCCATCACAGACTGTTGTCATTCCATCAAGGACTTCATCTCCCATAATGCTTTGCCCGGACCCATCATCCATGATTGCTTACAGCTTTGTCTCATTAGCTCATTACCTGTAAGCCTGTATAATATCATTCATTGCAAAGTCTTGTTTAGGGGGACAGATGGTGGTGGAGGGTCGGTGCTTGAAGATTTTGAACTCCAACCGTTGCAGTCTCTCAGTCATATAATGCATGTGAATGGGGTCAAATTCTATGAGAGTAAAAAAAAACATGCACAGACAACTTCAAATTAAACCCTGCGGCTCGTGACGACACATTGATGTCTTAAGCCCCGAAACTAATGGTTTGTGAGAAACCGAATAGTATTTATATAATGTTTTACCTCAAATACAACACTATATTCCACCAGTCTTGAACGCTCCATCACTTCCGGTGAGTGACGTCAAATGTACACGATACGGCGTATCTTGGAAGTGGAAGTGATCTCTCGCGCGCTTATCTCTATGCCATATCGTGTACATTGACCTCCCTTACCGGAAGTGATGAACGTTCAAGGCTGTTGGACATTGTTCTATTTGAGGTAAAAAATTATATAAGTACTGTTTGGTTTCTCACACAAAACGATTTGTTTCGTGTCTCAAGAAATCAATGTATCATCACGAGCCGCAGGGTTTAATTTGGAGTTGTCTGTGCATGTTTTTTTTTTAACTCTCATAGAATTTGACCCTATTGACATGCATTATACGACTGGCACACTGCAACGGTTGGAGTTAAAAATCTTAATTTGTGTTCTACTGAAGAAACAAAGTCACCTACATCTTGGATGCCCTGGGGGTAAGCAGATAAATGTCAAATTTTCATTTTTGGGTGAACTATCCCTTGGGAGATGGGAGGCATTAGAAGGGATTTTTCTTTACCTGTGCTTACAAAATCATGGTATGGAAACAATAACTAATGAAGAGAAATCAGAAATGTTTTCAAAAGCCTTTGTTAAAGTGCATAGTTCTCAGAACCTATCTAAAGAGGAGGTATCATGGAGAGAAAAAATAATTGGGGAAAATAAAGATATATTCGGAGTAAAGGAGATAAGTGAGAGTCCACTTGATGCAAAGATCACATTGTTTGAACTTAAGTGTCAAAAATACCTCACCAGGGAAAGATGAAATATGCTATAAAATTGAGATTGAACAACTGTCTGATGTCTCAAAAATGTGATTTTAATACTTTATAACAAAATATGGGAACAAGGGAGGATACCTATTGGTTGGAAGCAATAATAGTTCCTGTAGGAAAGCCTGGTAAGGATAAAACAGAAGTGAAAAATTATAGACCAATAGCTTTGACGTCTAATCTTTGTAAACTCATGGAGAAAATCATAATTAAAAGGTTAGTATATGTGTTATAAAAAGGAGGACTTTTCTCCCCTTATCAGTGCGGTTTTCGTAAGCGACGAACAACTATGGATCCTAAAATTTGTTTGGAGAATGAAATACGAAAAGCACAAGTAAATAAAGAATATGTCTTCGCAACATTCTTTGACATAGAAAAGGCATACGATATGTTATGGAAGGAAGGACTTTTAATTAAATTGAATAAAATGGGAATAGGTGGTAAGATGTTCAATTGGATTAGAGATTTTTTAAGAGAAAGGACTATTGAAGTTAGGATAGGAGTGGAATCATCAAACATTTATTCAATAGAAAATACTCCACAGGGGAGTGTATGTAGCCCAATATTATTTAATATTATGATTGATGTGTTTTTTTCTGGAGTTGAACAGAGAATAAGTAAAGCATTATATGCAGATGATGGGGCATTGTGGGTGAGGGGTCGTTACATTGGTGTACTGGAGACAGGGATGCAGAAAGCAATAGATCAAGTTGAAAAGTGGTCATATGAATGGGGCTTTCGTTTAAAAGACTCAATATATATGTTTCTCTAAAAAAACATGTCAATCCTAGACTAGATATTAAACTGTATGGACAGTCACTCAAGCAAGAGAAGGTAATAAGATATTTATGAATATGGTTTACTTTTAAAGTCCATGTTCAAAAAAATTATAGATAAATGTGAGAGGTATAAAGATACTAAAGTGTTTATCAGGATATAGTTGGGGTGCGTCAGGTTCATCTATGAAAAGAGTATATATTGCCTTAATTCGATCCATTTTTGATTATGGATGCATAGCGTATAATTCTGCCGCCAAAACCACACTCACTGGTTTGGATAGGGTGCAGGCTAAGGCTCTACGTCTGTGTTGTGGAGCTTTCAGAACATCACCTGTTGCCTCTTTACAAGTAGAAGTAGGAGAGATGCCATTAAAGATCAGGCGGCTCAAATTAACAATGGCATACTGGACAAATCTGCAGGCGCATGAAATGACACACCCTACAAAAAAAGGTACTTTAAGAGTGTTGAGATATGGCCATACTAATATCTGTAGCTTTGGATGGATTGGGGGGAAAGAGGCAAAAGATATGAGAATAGACACTATGGCACATTGCAGAACAATAAGTAAGACTGCTATCCCACCATGGTTATTCTGTTTTCCGATAATAAATATGGAAACAAAAGAAATTGTAAAATATAGAGGCATATATCAAAGTATCCAACAGTATATAGAAATTAGGTATGATGACTCAATACAAATATACACAAATGCACCCAAAGATCCAATAACCGGCAAAACAGGTGCATCTGTATTCATCCCAAAATATAATGTTAACATCCAAAAAAGAACATCAGACCACCTCTCAGTTTTTTCAGTTGAAATAATGGCCATTATTTTAGCACTGCAATGGGTAGAGGAAGTTAAACCACATAAGGTAGTCATCTGCTCAGATTCCATGTCTTCTTTATCAAATATTCAGACTGGAAAATCTATATGTAGACAAGATCTTTTGAATTAAATAAATCAATTGATTTTTAGATTAAATCAACCAAAAATGTATGTACAGTTTATTTGGGTTCCGGCACATGTGGGTATTGGTGGAAATGAGAAGGTTGATACGTTGGCAAAAGAAGACCTGAAGGCAGAGCATATAAACATACAAGTTCCACTTAGCAAATCAGAGATTAAAGTTATCATTAAAGATTTAATTAATAAAATGTGGCAGGATATATGGGATCAGGAGGAGAAAGGAAGACATTTATACAACATTTAGAAAGAAGTTATATAGTTAAAAAGCACAGTAATCTGGGACGGCAGGAGGAGACTATGATTACAATGTTGAGAATAGGGCACACAAGATTAAATAGCTGCTTAAATTGAATAGGAAAACATCAGACTGGATTATGCATTCATTGTGGAGAAGTGGAAAATGTAAAACATGTACTCTTGACATGTAAAAAGTATTCTGAAAAAGGAAAGGAAATGAATTGAATTATTAAAAATATATTGAGTATGCCTGGCTCAGAATCTATAATTAAGGATGTTATGATAT
Organism: Gobio occitaniae; assembly: GCA_033150135.1. NCBI lineage: Eukaryota > Metazoa > Chordata > Actinopteri > Cypriniformes > Gobionidae > Gobio > Gobio occitaniae. Next base: position 165,874 of record JARQWZ010002351.1, on the reverse strand, counting down.
TTCTAAAAAGAAACTCAGCTTGCAAATAGGATTTATTTATTTATTTATTTTGAGTTCACCTCAGTCCAGAAGATGGTGGTAATGCACCTCGTTTGCAAACTGCCAATAAAAAGCTCCAATGTTGTGGGCGGGGCTAAGTTAGGCTGGCATCCAGGCTATATCAATGCATATTGAAACAATAAAGTTGGCTGCATTAGTGCATTTAGCTGATTATTGCCTTTCCTTCATTTAGGTTAATTGTGTTTGTGTGGTCAACTTCATGGATCTTTTATGTCGGATACAACAATTTGACCAATAAGTAGCCTAGATATTTGAAAAAATTCCTGAAAGTTTTGCACATACAGCACACATTGCAGACATGCATAAACGTGGATACGTTATATGTCTAAAGTAGCCTATAGAGAGAATAAACCAGTCATATAAACTTTTATAAATTTCACATAACTTAAAATATAATCTGTATGCACAATAAACTACAGAAAATGTATTTACATCTCTCAACAGAAAGGTTTTTGTAGGTTTTAATAAAATGTTACTTAATAACAGTAGTCCTAATAAGCATATTTCCAGTACGTGCCTCAGGCTTGCGTTGTCAACTCACTCAGAATCCTTGGTAATCCTCGGCAAACTCAAGGGGGTAATCCAGCACCCGGAAAGCGTACCTTCCACAGGCGCAGCCATTGCTAACCAAGCCATCACCTGCTGTTAGCATCCCATTGGCTCCCATTCATTTTGGTGTCACTTTGACAGCGAATAACTTTGCATCTGGGGCGTTTTAAGACTCCATTTGACCATTGTTTATTTCTAAAGAAACAAGACAATGTATAAAAGGCTCCTTGTAGTTTACACTATCGACCCGTAGAAGCCGTTTTTGTAAAAAAAATAGGCTAACGATTGCGTCATAACCATGCGACTCTCGGCGCACAGCAAATAAATTACCGTATAGACCCAAGGAGAAGCTCACAGGCAATCTTTTACTGTCTATGAGGCAATTGGGGGGAAGTGGAGGCATAAAGTCCGATAAAGTTAAGGGAGAAGCATGTGGAGAAGCCCATAGAGAGCCAAAAGCAACGGGACAAAATATTTCAAAAACGTGATTCAAATTTCACTTTGCACAACTACTAGAAGACTTGCCACTGTCAGACAGATTGCTCACGTCACATCTACGTCGTCAAGCTCAGTCTGAGGCTGTGCAGTACGCTCAGCCATCAGGAAGTGAGTGCTTCTACTTGACTTCACTTTTTCTTTTTTTTACTGTCTATGGGCAAACTTCAAGAGCTAGCTGTACAGGCTCATTCGGTTCTTTTTTGAGTTGGACGTGCTACTTCAGCTTTTGCGTCCTGTGTCATCAACCCAGAACTAACGCTCGACTTGGTTCGATTAATGAACCTACTCAACCGGTTACTTGCTGAGAACAGGCTCAAAAGGAAGATTCGTTCAAGAACCGAACATCACTACTGGCTGCTGGTGTCATGACATTTTTATCCTACCTATCTTTTACTCACCCTCATGCCGTTCCACACCTGTAAGACCTCCGTTCATCTTTGGAACTCAAATTAAGATTTTTGTTGATCCATTAATGTACTAAAACATATTTAAATCAGTCCATGTGAGTACAGTGGTTCAATATTAATATTATAAAGCAAAGATAATATTTTTGATGCGCCAAAAAACGATATAACGACTTATATAGTGATCAAATTTCAAAACACTGCCTCATGAAGCTTCGGAGCGTAATGAATCAGTGTATCGAATCAGCGGTTCGGAGCGCCAAATTCATGTGACTTCAGCAGTTTGGCGATTTGACACGCGATCCGAATCATGATTCAACACACTGATTCATAATGCTCCGAAGCTTCATGAAGCAGTGTTTTGAAATCGGCCATCACTATAGAAGTCGTTATTTGGGGTTTTTTGTGCACAAAAAATATTCTCGTTGCTTTATAATATTAATATTAAACTACTGTACTCACATGAACTGATTTAAATGTTTTTAGTACATTAATGGATCTTGAGAGGGAAAATGTCATTGCTGGCTATGCAGGCCTCAATGAGCCATCGGATTTTAACAAAAATATCTTCATTTGTGTTCCGAAGATGAACGGAGGTCATACAGGTGACCCTTTAATAAAGCCTCAAATCACATGAATATGATGCTGGTAGCACAATCTGATAGGTAGCAATTTTTGCTGTCGAATTGTGCTACCAACTGTTTTAATGGGAGGTAGCAAAATCTGACAAGGTAGGACAAATCGACAGAACACGGTGTTTGACCTTGCCTGTACATTAAATTACGTGTCTGGATTGTCCCTTTAATAAAAGCTGCATTTGGATCTTCAGCCTTTGTGTCTTGGAGTAGTTTGTTACACGATCCAAAACTATTTTTATTTAATCATGAATTTTGACTATTTAAATTTTATGTTTATGTTAGGCTTATTGTTATAAAAAAAATCGAATCAAATTAGGGGTTTTAATATTTAGACATGTTTCAAGTATGGTATAGGGTTGCAAAAATTGCAAAACTCAAAAAAAAGAAAATAACATTTTACTGTACAGTACATACAGTAGTTTGACATCTTCGCAGTCAGCATTTTCTGAAGGTTAAGAACTCTTTCCACATACTATTTAGAAAAAAATTAATTGAATGTTCCAAGAATCGGTTATCACATGACAACCATTTGCAAATAAAGTCAAAGACCTTTATTCAGTGTTTACCAAAAGTCCACAATGTAAGATCCAGTAAATGACAGCCAGAATTTATTTCTGACTATTTTTTTCAGTGTTAGATAAGAGACAACAACAATTTAAGGACAGTCGAGGGTCAAACTCTTCTTCTGTTTCTTTTTTTTTTTATCAGTTCAATAGATTGCTCAATTCTAATGGCCACATTTTGCAATGGCAGTTACAAATCCATTTTACAATGAATGTTTAAAAGTTTGAAAATGTAGTGAATCTTTCTCAATCTCATTCATTTCTGCTCTATGGGACAGATTCAGAGGTGAACGTTATTTTGGAACCTGCCCTTTGCTTCCTGTTCAAATGTTGCAATAATGACTCAAGAAGTTTCTCTTCTCTAAAGTAGCTTTTCTTTTGGTGTTTCTTAAAGAAAAATACGAATTTCTACATCAGATACGTTTTTTTCTTTTCATTTACAGGAAATATTGCTTGTGCACAGAGTTGTTCGGGGCAAGGCAAGTTTAGTTATAGAACATTTCATAATGGTAATTCAAAGTGCTTTACACAGAAAAGGAATTAAAATGTTCATAAGAAATTATAAATATAACCTGGTTCATTGTGGAACGGAATACAAACCAGGGCCTTAACCACCAAAGACATTGAGGGGGACAAGTCCCCCCCAAATAATTAGAAATGGCCAAATTGTCCCCCCAATATTTGACATTTTTGCACTGTTCTGCTGCACTTCATTATGTGGCACTCTGTATGTTAGGATGACAAAAAGGTTTAAAAGTTAAATTTTAGTCTGGTTTGCCTCAGTCGTCTAACAGCGCTCGTCAATGTCAAAATGATTGAGATGGCCAATCAAATCAAAGTAGACGGGGTTTACGTTCTCCTTTGGCTCGTGCTCAGACAAGCATGTCAATCTATCGCTTAATGCTGCTGCGGAGAGAGACTCTATTCTTTCCAGTGAAATCACAAAACAAAATGCACACAAACGTGTCTCTGCTCTTAATATAAAATCATTGATGAACATCTTTAATTTTAATGAAAAAGAAGAAAGAAAAAAAAACGAAACTATATGAGGGTGGATTAGAACCCAGAACCTTTGACATGGTTTACAAAAATTGTTCCACCAGACCATTTGGAAATTCGAATATCCACAGCAGTTCTATGTATTATACGATATATTTATTCACTAATGCGAAGAATCTCGGGACTAATAATATATTTGACGCAAATAGTCCCAAAAGGCTATTTCCCAACTAGAATTTCATTCACTGTTCTGTTTCTTTATATATCTATCTATCTATCTATATATATATATATATATATATATATATATATATACATCTGTCTATATATATATATAAAATATATATATAAAGAAAATATAGAAAAGGAAAGAAATAAAGAAAAATCCTCTTTTTGACTTTGGTAAATTATTAACTTATTGATCCCCAAGTAGGCAAAAGTATCAGAGACAGGCCAAAAAAGGCACTTGTGATTTGAGCTCAAAATGAGAGTTCCTGTAAAACTCCTCGGCTTCGTCTTTTGGTTGTTTTTCTTTAATTGTGTCCAATGTCAAGGCAAGTGCTTTTTGTTGTTGTTGTTGTTTATTTGATTGTCTTTTTCATTTTGATTTAATTGACTTGAACATAAATGTTGTTTATGCATTTAACTGTAGCTCTAGAGTGTTGACTAGTTGTGCATTTGCTTAAGCATTTAATATACACAGTTATGTCTTTGTGTAACAGTTGTGCTCTCAGAATGTCCTAGAGAAAACATTAAATATGAAAACATAGAAGAACCAGTTTCAAAATCTTCGTACACTGATGGCGAAACTGTGAAAGTGAACTGCATGACAGGTTATATGCACTTGTAAAAAGTGTGAAAACATTTGTTCACAGTTTTAAAATGACAAGCAGAATTAATCAGAGCTCACAGATGGGATAATAATGTCCCTGTCTGTGAGGGTGCGCTTTCTTTTTTTGTCTTTGAATTTCTGTCAGTCATACTGAGAGAAATTGATAATTCATCTTTACCTTGAACTTTGTCAATATCAAATCATTATACATCTGCATAATGATGACTCAAAAACATATGAGATCAGAATTTTTAAAAGTTGTGAAATTGTTTCCTCATAGCAGAGCAGAAATTGTGCAGTGAATTATCTGTGAACAATGGGTTCACATACAGGCTCCCCTCCAATCAAGAACAAATATTTTACTCCTGCAATGAGGGTTATAAACCATTCAATGGGAAATGGTGGGATTCAGTGACATGCAGAGAATGCTCTTGCTCTGAAGAACCTCGGTGCATCCGTGAGTTTTATTACCGTCAGTCTCAGGTGTTAGACGAATGATAGTGTACTGAAATGTGCTCCCTGTTTTCTGTCTTTATAGGGGAGGAAGAATGTGGTGCCTTTCCCAGTGTTTACCGTGGAAAACGTAATCAACTGAAAAAGACCTTTCATGATGGAGAAATAACAGCATTTAAATGTGATCCAGGGTTCATATCAACTCCACACTCAATAAAATGTGTCAGGGGTACATGGGAGACACCAGTTTGTGAGGGTGAGCTTCTCAATTCTCATTGCATGTTTGTGAGGAGCAGCGACAGCATATAGTGGACAATAGAGTCTATCGACAATCTAATCTCAGTCTTAATGGAGTTCCTGAATTTACATACATTTATTTTCTTTTTTTTTCAGTGGGTGTGAGGTGTAACATTCCTCCAAAGGTGGAAAATGCATTCATACGATCTAAACCTGAAGAATTTTATGTAGATGGATCTAGTGTAAAATACATATGCCAAAGCTTATTCGCAATGAATGGGAATAGCACAGTTTTCTGCCGCAATGGAAATTGGGGAAAAACACCAACATGTGAAGGTAAGATTTTGATTGGGGATGATAAATTCTTACAGATTAGTTTAAAAAAAAAACATAATTGTAGGCGAAAATCAAGAAAGAGTCTTAGATATTTGGGGAAAGAATGGAAGTGAAATGTGACAACATGCCCCATAGTTGGGGTACATTGTAACATGTGAGAGGCTCAATGCAACATGACCAAATGACAGCTTAAAAATGCTACCTGATATAATCAAAAAAATATCCAAGACAAACTCAAATATTTTGTCAATAAAATACAATTATTAACTTTTAAATATAAAATAATGTCAACATGTATTATTATTAAACATTTCTGAACATATTATTCACCCTTTTCTCATGGTTTCTCAAAAGAATTCATAAAAGTATAGAATATAATAGCATATTTCTAATAGGGGCTCATTGTAACGCAGTGTTACAACACACCCCACCTGCGCAACTGGGATTTAAACCGCGGCTCATGTCTTCTGCTGGTTAGATCAGCATTAAATAACTATCTCAACTGTTAAATAACAGATATACGATTAAAATTATATCAGATTTGTCTTATTTTAAAATAAACACAAAAAACAGAGATGAAAAATAAACTTAAGACATTTACTTTTGCTACGGTTAAATAAATGTTCAGTGATATCTTCCAAAGATTTTTTAATTTTGGTGCAATTTTTTTCTCTAAATAATGTTGATATGGCAACTAGTATGGAAAGCATGTGTGGAAAGTTTTAAACCATGCGTGTCACAACTAACCCCGTGTTAGGTTGTGCCCCGCGCTCCCCTAAGTGTACTATTTCAATACTGCTTGGGACTAAATTGGCCCACTTTCAGTATATAAAAGTATACTTTTAAGTGTACTATAAGTGTAACAGTAGTAAACTTTAAGTGTACCACTAGTTCACAACTATTTTTCTCATTTGTACTGCATCTGTACTACAAGTGAACTTATAAGTAGTAGTTTAGTAGTAGTATTTTATACTTGTAGTAAAAAAAAATAGTTTATGAAAGAACACTTTGAAGTGTCCTTGTTTAGTAGTTTATACGGCAAGTATACTTGTACATTTACTTTAAGTGAACTATATCATATTTATAGTTTACTATTTATGTTATTTTTACACTTTAAGTACTACTATATAAATTCTAACCCCTAAACCTACCCTACAACCTAATACACCCTGGGCTCTTCTCTCATGGAGCATATTTATTTATATAGGCATATTTATTTATATAGCATATTTTATAACTTTTTTGTTCTAATATCAACTAGAAACAATGTTTAATTTATGAACATTTATTTTGAAATGTAAGTCAATGACAATTGGATGAAGTCAGAGCCAATAGCAAAAGTCTTTGCACTTGGAGACCCCGCCCACTTTTGGAGTTCACACCCCATTTTGGAGATCTCCGGTCTGCTGTTATACCTACTTGGAGAAATTCAGTCAATAGCAGGGAGTAAAGAGTAAAGTAGATTCGAAGTAAATTCCTATGTATACTACCAGTGGACTAGCCTACACAAAAATTCACATACTCAGAATAAGGGACATATCGGTTTTCTATATAAATATAAAATTATATATATATATATATATATATAAATCAATATTTTCAGACAAATGTTAGTGTTATGTATCTAATCAAGGAACACACATGAGACCTGTTGACTTTTCTCTTTACTTCTGCAATCGAACTGCATTTAGCAAATGCTAAATTGTAAGCATTTAATACATCACAGTACATTTATTAGATTAGATTAGATTAGATTCAACTTTATTGTCATTACACAAGTACAGGTACAAGGCAACGAAATGCAGTTTAGGTCTAACCAGAAGTGCAATAGCAGCAAGTGCAGGATATTTGTTTATAAGTATACTAGTAGACATTTATAAGACAGTATGTAAAACTATGAAAAAAGTATATTTAATAGGCTACTCAATCTACAACTATCAGCCAAGTATACTTAAAGGGTTTCTTCGGCACTGGGAAAATGAATGTGTATTTAAACTTGGTCATTTATGTAGTAGAAATGTGAAATTATTTTTTAATTTGGTGCCTTCTAGACTGAGAAGAGACAGAAAATGTATTTTTGTCTCATGTGGATGAAAGACAACAACTCCCAGAATGCACTTGCTTCGCTGCCCAATGAGGCCACTTCCAAGCCATGGCTACTGGTTATATCCCTTGCCCACCGCGGCTCCACCCCACCGTCGTTTTGATTTTCATAGTAATACAATCATTTCGTTCAGTTAGAGAATAAACACTACAATTAAAAACTGAACGTGTGTTTTCAATAAAGTGTGAGTGAGCCGAACGAAAGTCACGGCACAAACCTAGCAGGAGTCAGATTTCATTCATCACGAGAGCGAAGAGCTGAGCAGACCTGAGGTAAACACGGCTGTCATTCACAGCGCGTGTCCAGTCTGGCACGTTTTCAGTTCGCATATGGAAGCTAAACTTTCATAGGAATTAATTGAAAAGTTGAAACACTCACTTTTCTCTGCACCGCTCCGTTATGAATGCCCGTGGCCGAGCCAAGTGCATTTACATTCTGTGAGTCAGATCCCTCCCCTATGGGCGGGTTGATAACATGCAGAACTAGCTCCTTCTACTGGCTGTAGTCTTTAGGCTCTGGCCAAAAAAAAATTCCAGAAATAAAATGCATAATTCTCTCATCTCAGGGGGATATGAGGGGGGGAAGTACCATAATTCCAATATACTACTTGGGTTTCTACTGATACAAAGCTTAATGCTAAATCACTGAAGTAATCCTTTAATTATACTTCTAAGTATATGATCAAAAGATTGAGTACACGTATAGGCCAAATATACTTAGACCTTTCTGTCAGTATAAGTCAAGTATGCTTTAGTGCAATTTTAAGTATATTTCTGAGGAATATATAAAAAGTAGACTGAAAGTATATTTTTCTTATTTTTACTTTAAAAGAAGTAAACTAATAGCACACATTAGAATAAACTTTGTAAGGGTATTGGTCATATTTAAAGTAAATGCTCAATTTTGGTACGCAATTCATCAGCACTCAAGTCTTTTGTGACTTGGGCCAAGAAGAATTGTCCTAGAAACCACCCAGAATAACCTAGTAACAGCATAGCATCGCACTAGCACCATGGTGGAGAGTTTTACACGGATAAATGCATTTTAGCCACAAGTTTAGAATTTGATTGGTAATTTTAGTCTATCTTTGCTAAATTAATATGTTATTGTAATGTTAAACATTATCAGTTTTCACTGGATGACTCATCCTGCGCTACAGTTTTTATTTGTCCAATCAAATGCTCTCTAGATTCAAAATCAAATTAGTGTTTTAGTGCCATTGTGCTATACTAAAAAAATCTAACCTGAGAAGAAAGATTGAGTGATTTGTAAATGGCCATGTTAATGCTCAGTGAAATCGCTAAATAAATGATGATGGAAACTTTTTAAATAAAGTAGTAGCGACACTATAATATGCTAACCTAAATCAATCCAAAGCTATTAATGAAAAAAAAAAAAAATATAATAATAATAATAATAATAATGTGTCTGACTCTATGGCCTCTCTCCACATATATTTTTCTCAAGAAATGTTGGGCACAGGAGAAAGATGTGTACAAAAATAAAGAAATTCTGAGATACAAGTGCATTAAAGGGATAGTTCACCCCAAATTTTTAATTAGACCATGATTTACTCACCCTCAAGCCATTCTAGCTGTACATGACTCTTCTTTCAGATTAACCAAATCAGTTATATTAAAAATGTCCTGGCTCTTCCAAGCATTATAATGACAGTGAATGGCAGCCCAAAAAAGTGTATCCATCCATTATAAAAGTAATCCACACAGCTCCAGGGGTTAATAAGGGTCCGGCAGACCACCTTTCGGTATTAATTTTACAGAAAAAGAGTCTCTTAAAATGTAAGTGGTTGTGCAATATGATATGACAAAAATGTGATTGTTATGCTAAACCACTTTAGCTCTTAAATACTTGGCCACATACAGTTTAAAAGCTTCTGTGTGGATAAATATGTGATGATCAAATGTCTGCTTTCTCTAGAGGTAACATGTCCTCCAAACAAAGTGGAAAACTTAAAAATGAAGCGATTCCCTGATGTTAATGGTCCCTTCAAACCTGAAAACAAGTTATTATTTTCATGCATTGGACGGGGGCGGATATTAAAAGGACTGAGTGAAATCACCTGTCAATCAAATGGAGAATGGAGCAGCTCTTTTCCAAAATGTGAAGGTAAAGCCACAGACGGTAAAGCCTCAGATGTGTACGATTTGTCTAAACCGCAGTGTTGGGGAGGTTTAGGGGTGGGGTTAGGGGTAGGTAATTTCGAAATCACACAAATTGGGCAACTTGTCAAACACGCATGATTAGGGGTGTGCCATATCATACCATCATCGATAACACCGGGATACATTTTTACATGATAAAAAGCACCATGGTGGCGAGTTTTACACAGAAAAATGCATTTTTTAGGCACACATTTAGAATTTGATCTGTACTTTTAGACCATTTGTGCTAGATTAATATGTTATTGTAATGTTAAAGGGATAGTTCACCAAAATAATTTAAATATCCCATGATTTACTCACCCTCAAGCCATTCTAGCTGTATATGACTCTTCTTTCAGATGAACACACATCGGAGTTATGTTAAAAATGTCCTGGCTCTTCCAAGCATAATGACAGTTAATGGCAGACCAAAAAAAGTGTATCCATCCATTATAAAAGTAATCCACACAGCTCCGGGGGGTTAATAAAGGTCCGGCAGACCACCTTACGTATTAATTTTACAGAAAAAAAAGAGTCACTTAAAATGTAATGAATCTAAAATCACATTTACTTACCTAGTGGGTACAACATTGACTAGATAGCTACATGATGAACAACAGCTGGGACTGATTGTGAATTAAGTGAAAAAATGTAATTTGTTTTATTTATTATATCACAAATCTCACACAAGCTAACAGATCTTAGTCAGGATATGCATAATATTGAATTTTTCATGAGGTTGTTAGGGATAGATGTATACTCCTTCTTTAACTCAGTTTTCTTGGCTGTAATGCTGGTTGTGCAATATGATATGTCAAAAATGTGATTGTTATGCTAAACCACTTCTCATTGCATATTAATAGCTCTTAAATACTGGGCCATATAAAGTTTAAAAGCTTGTGTGTGTATAAATATGTGATCAAATGTCTGCTTTCTCTAGAGGTAACATGTCCTCTAAACACAACAGTGGAAGACTTAATAATTGAGGGATTACCTGATAATGAGGGTCCCGTCAAACCTGGACACAAGTTATCTTTTTCATGCAATGGACAAGGACTGAAATTAATAGGACCGAGTGAAATCAAATGTGCAACAGATGGAGAATGGAGCAGCCCTTTTCCAAAATGTGAAGGTAAAGCCACAGACGGTAAAGCCTCAGATTGGACAAAGATCTCACTCGTAAGATTTGTCTAAACCGCAGTGACGGGTAGGTGGGGAGGGTTATCGTAATTCGAAATCACACAAATTGGGCAACTTGTCAAACACGTACGATTAGGGGTGTGCCATATAAAAAAAGATGATTAAAAAAGTCATCTTGCGATATCAATGATTTAGCAATGCGATGACGTATGCCGCATTTACGTTCCCTAGCGCGTACAACAACAACACGAACAGCGTGTCAGCCTCCGATGACGATTTAGTACCTAAAAAGGAGCTACTGCAGTAGTATGGAAGTGGTCTGGTTACAAGTGGTCAGACCTCCAACAAAGGAGACAAAGAACCGGCCGATGTGAAGCGCTTATGCCATGGTCATTTGCTAAGTTTGACAACTTAAAGCTGTTATTGATGTTTGACCAGAAGGGTAAAATCAACGGTTATTTTTGTCAGTTAATGCTAGATCAGTTATAAAGATAAAGAGATAAAGTAGTGTGTAAGATTACATTTATTTGAATAAATGAATTATAGCATTTGATTCCGTACCTGTGTCTGTTCAGCGGTTCTCTTAACAACGAAGATGTGCATTACTTAAAAATAGCGATGTAACCCTATAAATGAATGTTTGTGTGTGTGCGCAGCGCAGTCTCCGCGCTCTGTATGCAAGTGATGTTGGCCTATGTGTGTGTGCGCTTCAATGTAAACAGTGCATTAATATAGTTCTTTCTAAAGGTGATTCAACTGACTTGGAACTACCTGTGCATTAAACGATTTTATTGCACACCTTCCAGCCAATCAGACTTGAGTACACATTACAGACAGACCATGGCATAAATTACTTTAGTTATTGTTACACTAAAATGTTAGAGTTATGTTATACTTTTACTTAAGATTTGCAGGGAAAACACTACCAACTTGTACCACGGCTACTTCTTTACTTTGCGTACATTTGACTCATGCTGTGTGACTATAATGCTGCTGCCACCTTATGACAATAGATTTACTCTTTAAATTAGGAATTCTGTCATCAATGACAGTAGCTCATTGGAAAAGGATGGAAAATGCCCTTCATTTTGTTTGCACTAATAAATGCTGCTGCTGCCAGCTGAAATCACCTATAAAATGTTGTTCCATATATTGTTTTCTATATCGTCATAAATATCATTATCGCAAATATTATTGAAATATCTTATATAATTTTGAGGCTATATCACCCACCCCTACTTACGATTTAGCAAAAAGTGAGTGAGGTCGTACAAATTAGCCACCTTGTAAAATATGTACAAATTGCCATGAGATTGGGTTGTAAGGATGTTTTTCACATGGAGGATGATTGATTGATCAGATCTTTCTGTTCTTTAGAGGTAATGTGTGTCGCAAACCTGCCAGCAAACATGAGATCAGACAGACACCCGGGGCCTGAGGTTTCAATTAGACCTGAAGAAACAATAACTCTTTCATGTGTTGGGAGGGGATCAGAATTACAAGGACAGAGCAAAATCACCTGCAGGCCAAATGGAGAATGGGATGTGAGGCAATTCCCTAAATGTGTAGGAGGTAAGGTTCACAGGTTTACTAGTCAAGTTTTATTAGCAGTGTTTGCAAGCATCTCTATTGCACATACAATTGGTGTAAATAGCATCTATTTATAGCCGCTGACTTATTTTACTTTGTTCATCGGAAGAAAGAAAGTCCAAACAGATGCACTTTTGCTATCAAAACAAATTACTGTATAAATGCACTGATATGTACCCTGTAATAAAAAGCCAGTAGCACTTTATTTTACAGTGTCTTTGTTACATGTTACATGTACTTACATTATAATAACAGTAAATTGGGCATAACTACATGCAACTAACCCTCAACCAAACCCTAATCCTACCCTAACCCTACAGTAAGTACATGTAGTTAATTAACATTACTCAGAACCTAAATATATAATTACACTGTAACAATGACACCTTAAAATAAAGTGTAACTATAAAGCCTATATGTATTGGTTCACTATTCTTACAAAAAGGTACAGAGTGTATGTTCTCACTAAATTGCTCCCAAATGTAAGATTGTGGCCTATCATAATAGTAGAATAATTACCCCGTAGTTCTAAAATACTTACAGTATGAATAATTTGTTAATTTTCAGTTACCTTTATTCCCCAAAAATGACATTGTTCCCTTATACCTACACGTACTTACTTTATAGTTACACTATAATTACCGAAAGTTTTTTTCAGTACTTTTGAGCTGCTGTTGTTGCATCAGTAGATTCTTTATAGTATATTCAAGGTTTGGAACATTAGGGTACTAATTTCTGTCATGCTGTTTGAGCATTTGTAAATAAGAGATTTTGGTATGGGGTACACTTGTGTGAAAAGCATTTTAGAAACGTGTTAAATGACTGTATATTGTGTAAAAACAACATGAATTGTGTTAATGGTATGGTAACAACAGACAGATGTTGTGGTAATTGTGTTTAGAGTTTCTAAAGTGTGACTACAGATTGGACAAAAGGATGTTAGCAATTGGAAAAAAAGAAGAAGAAAAAAAAGCTGTGATAACATGTTCTGGTTTAAGGCCATAAAAAAGGCCTTTTTTTTGGTGATCTAAAAATTGTCTAAAAATAAAAAAGTACTATGCTTTGTCCTCAGGGAAATGTGGGCCTCCACCAAAAGTGGAATTTGCAGATACAATAGAAATGCAAAAACCTCAATACAATTCAGGGGAGAGAGTTGAATACGGCTGCTTTTATAAATACACACTGGTTCAGCATCACCGTGACTCCAAATACTACACCTGTGAACAAGGCGTATGGAGAGGAGATATTAAGTGTTTAAGTAAGTATGAACATTTACACCATATACATCAAAGACATGTGAGGCTTTTCTCACTGTATATATACAGTGGCATGAAAAAAGTATGTGAACCGCTTGCAGAATCTGTGAAAATTGGAATAATTTTAACTAAATAAGAGGGATCATACAAAATGCATGTTATTTTTTATTTAGTACTGTCCTGAATAAGATATTTTACATAAACCTTTTTTACTTATAGTCCACAAGACAAAAAAATAGCTGAATTTATTAAAATAACCCTGATAAAAAGTTTATGAAACATTGATTCTCAGTGCTGTGTGTCATTCCCTGGATGATCCACGGCAGTTTTTTTGTTTTGTGATGGTTGTTCACGAGTTCCTTATTTGTCCTGAGCAGTTAAACTGCCCAATGTTCTTCAGAAATATCCTCCAGGTCCTGCACATACTTCAGTTTTCCAGCCTCTTTTTCATATTTGAACCCTCTCCAGCAATGACTGTATGATTTTAAGATACATCTTTTTACACTGAGGACAATTGAGGGACTCAAACACAACTACTAAAAAAGGTTCGAACATTCACTGATGCTCCAGAAGGAAACACAATGCATTAAGAGCCGGAGGGTGAAAACCTATTGAATTTGAAAATCAAGGTCAATTGTACTTAATTTGTCTTCCGGGAAACATGCAAGTATCTTCTGTTGCTTCTGAAGGGCAGTACTAAATGAAAAAATATTATATTTAACCCTATATGTAAAAATGTTTTATGTAAAATATCTTATTCAGAACAGTACTAAATAAAAAATAACATGCATTTTTTATGATCCCTCTTATTTAGTTAAAAATATTCCCATTTTCACAGATTCTGCAAGCGGTTCACATTTCATGCCACTATATACAGTATATAATATATATATATTGTTATTTTGTTGTAATCTTGTTGTTGAAGTTGTAGATCTGGTTCTGATGAATCAATGAATGTATATTGTAACACTGACAGTGAGATGTGTTTGTTTCAGAGCCCTGTACAGTGACGGTGGAGGAAATGGATAAAAGAGGTATAGAGCTGCAGTGGGGCGGACGGCAAAAGATATTCTCACCACATGGGGATAGAATCACCTTTGTATGTCAGAGGGGAAAATATTTATACGTCGATGCCTTAATACAACATTGTTATGATGGAGTGATGAATTTGCCTGAGTGTGTGTGACAAGGAGAATAAAACATCACTGATGCACCAGCTGTACTAGAAAGCCAAAACAAATGGAGCAAATCAAAATAAACCCTTTTTCCCCAAATCACTTTCTCTGTTTTGAATCCTTGCAATTAAAACGAAATAATAAAGTTTTCAGTACATTACAGTACAAAATTATTCCTGAGTTTTCCCCTTTTGTTTAGATGGTAATGAATTAGAAATACTAACTGTGTAGGTGTTCAGCTACATCTAATTGTTTTCATAGTATTTAATTTTTTAGATTCAGAATATATTTCAATATGGTATTACTGTAGAAATGTAACAAATTATACATGTTTGTATTATGTTAAGTTTAGTAAATGTGCAAATTGGTCTGTAGGTACATAGTTGAAATGGTGAAAAGAATTCATGTAATTTGAAAGTAGTCACTGGCTGCATTATGTGTCAAAGCAATGATAAATGATCTACAGATTAGCCCACATACTGCTGTTGTGCTCACTGTGTAAAGAGTTTTTTTTAAACAATTACCTAAGTAGCCTATTGAGAAATAGCAATTGTAAAAAAAAAAAAAAAACTGTAAAGGATAAATAATTAATAGAGTTAAGGAAAGAAAGAGGAAAGAAAAATTAAGAATTGAAGAAGAACACATGCACTCTTTTTCTAATGCTGCATTCCATTACCCTCAGTGTAATACAGTACGGGTGTAATATAGCAATGACATCACACCTGAGTGGACCTCGTTCCAGTATAGGCTACATGCCCAAAAACGTCTCGGTTACGTATGTAACCCTCGTTCCCTGAAGGAGGGAACGGAGACGTACGTCGGAACTGACCGACGAATTGGGATCTGTTTCCAGAGACCGACCTACTTCGAGTGATTAAAACGAGCCAATGGACATTGGCATGCGGTTCACACATTCCACGCACCGCCCCGCAGCGCGGGTATAAATACGGAAGTGGAATACCGCATCATTGCTTTTCAACTGAGGAGCCGAGATAAGTGACTCGGCCTTCAGCTGAAGCACAGCACCTGGTGACGGGACGTACGTCTCCGTTCCCTCCTTCAGGGAACAAGGGTTACATACGTAACCGAGACGTTCCCTTTCAGTCGGTCACGTTCGACGTACGTCGGAACTGACCGACGAATTGGGATCCCTACCAACACGCCAGGAGGCTGGCCCTTCCAGCGTCCTGCCTGAGCTCGCTGGACCACTCCTATGTTAGAGTGTGAGTCAGGGCTCCGGGCAGGGAAGGACAGTCACTGCTGTTCCTGCAAGACCCACTCAGTGTGACTATTGGATAACGCTGGGAAAGCGTGCCCATCTCGGGAGATGGTACGCTGCGGAGCCACGTCCTTCAATGGAAGGAGAGGTGGAATACACATAAGGACTAACCTAACAGGGTAGTGTAACAAATGGCAGTCTCTGGAGTGGACCTAACCTGGTTCCATGGGGGGAAGAACATACCCAGAGACGACAGAGGAAGCTCTGTCGAGGGAAAGACACGGGGCTAGCTGAGTAGGGTAGCTGGTACCGTGGAGAATACACATATGGGGTAGCCGTGAGGGGGCCGCAACATATGGAACCCAGCCTACACACCCGTTCCACAAGCATACGGGTGCAGGCCTGGCACCGATCTCGGACCGCAAGACATGGGCATCGCTGCTCCGCACGGAGGTGAAGAGGATGCCCCTGTACTTGGGAGGCCGGCGTGCGAATTGAATCGCATAGCCGAGTCTGATGGTACGGATGAGCCAGCGAGACGGCCTGGGGAGACCTAACCAGGCCCCCAGAGACCGAACTAGCGGGACCAATGGCACCACAGACGTACCCGGGGTGAGGCAGCGAGGTGGAGTATTCAGACCCGACTCGGGAGGCCCGGAGGCGGCCCGGAGTGTTGCCTGAATACTCCAGGTGGGGCAGAGAGTGGGTGAGAAGGCCCGGGGGGCGTCCTCGGTGCCCAATCTGCTGCCCCCTGGCGAGGGGTGAGAGGGGTGGAAAGGAGTGGCAAGGCCCGGGGGCGTCGCACACTGCCAACCTGTCCCTCTCGGGGCTCAGGGAGGGAAGAAACTGCTCTGAGAATGTGGGTACCGCTGGACTCCGGGGAGCCAGCTGCAGGACCGAAACCAAAAAAATATTCTCCCCCCGGTCCTCCTCCGGGGGAGGGAGGGGTGCGGACACCGTCTCCCCGAGCAATTCCTCTCTCGCTGGGCTGCCCGTTTCAGGGTCGCTTGCCCTTGTGCTTGCTAGCAGGCTCGCGGGACCCTGGGCGGGTTGGGCGCCTCCCTTGCGCCCGGCCACCTGCTGCCTGGGTGGAGGCGGACACAGGGTGGCGCCCTCGGCGACAAGCAGATGGAGGTGCTGCGGCCGACGACTGGGTGTAGGCAGCAGCTGGTCGTCGGGGCAGGTTTTTTTTATTTATTTTTTATTAATTATTATTATTTTTTTTATTTTTTTTAGCCACCTCCGTCTGCTTCTGGGCCACCAAGAACTGCTGGGCGAAGTTCTCGTTGGCGTCGCCGAAGAGGCCAGCCTGACAGACAGGGGCGTTGAGGAACCGAACTTCGTCGGGCTCACGCATATCTGCCAGGTTTAGCCCCAGCTTCCTGGACCACTGGTGTGGACATCGCCTGACCCAGGGAGCGTGCAGTGACTTTCGTCACCCGGAGAGCGAGGTCCATCACCGCACGCAGTTCCTGCATAACCCCTGGGTCAGGACTACCCTCATGCATGCAGGACAGAGGGCAGTGAGAGAGGGAAAAACTTATACAGGTTATGGCCCTTTTGGTGTTCCATATTTTAACACCAAATAGTTCCATGCTGTTAAATTTTTCCAATGCACATCCGGGCAGCCACCCCGGAAAGCATTGCTGTCAACTCTGAATCTGATTCAGCATGAGCACACACCATTATAGTGGGAAACTCAGCATTATCATTTCCAGCGCATAACAGCCCTCTCTCCGATGCAGCAATTGACATCTGTCCTCCGCCAGAGCGCCAAATGAAACGCTAGATCCTTTTTTTTTTTTTTTTTTTTTAAGGACCAGCAATCCCATCTGTAAGCTACCAGCAGGCATGTGAGACAATGAGCGTGGCCGTCAGACTTGACGGCACACGGTGCACTGAACAATCTAGCCCCTATGAAAGAGCAAGGTGAACAGCGTGCCGACGTGGTCATTTTCTCGTGAGAGAACATGAACCACCCACAAACAAAGTCTCAGCACGCTCGTGATGCAATAGAGGAGTGGGGGCCCGAAGAGATGTACTCGGCGGGGAAGCCCCACTGTAATCCTCAGGTCACCAACGCTTATTAGCCAAAGTAATCCTTTTCTGGGGCCCCAGAAAAGAAACTAGATCGGGGAATAAACGAAGGGACTCAACCCCGTTTGAGGTTTCATAGTCTCGACCGCGCATCAGAGCGCCGAGTGACGCGCTGGGTTGCCATGACAACCCCCGCTATCAGCCGGCGCGAGACGGCACACGGCGCGCTGAACGTTCAAGCCCTTACGAGAAAGGTGAGACGAACAACGCGCCGACGTGACCATGCTCTCCTGCAGTCCGATTGCAAGCCTGCGTGTGAGCACTCAAAGAACGGAAACGCCCAGCCAACCAACACAGGAACAAGTGTATGTTGCAGCGGCCACTCGCTGACTCGCGCCGTCACACCAGCACCCAGGTAAGAGAGCGATCCTCCTCGAGACTCGTCTAAACACTTTGTAGAAACAGCTTGATACAGCAAACCGTTCGGCTCCGAAGTTAAAAAGCAATGATGCGGTATTCCACTTCCGTATTTATACCCGCGCTGCGGGGCGGTGCGTGGAATGTGTGAACCGCATGCCAATGTCCATTGGCTCGTTTTAAACACTCGAAGTAGGTCGGTCTCTGGAAACAGATCCCAATTCGTCGGTCAGTTCCGACGTAAGTCGAACGTGACCGACTGAAAGGGAACTAAGATGGACACATCCAGGCAAACCTTTGTTGTGTTTGCCCGAGAGCAAAAACTACCTAGTGCTGCTTTAATGATTGTTTTCTATATAATATAAGGGATGCAGAGCATATTAGTAAGGCCGCTGTATGCAGAGAGGTAAGGAAAGTTTGCCTCACTCACAAGAGCTCTCTTTTTGTATATGTTTGTTTCCTGGGCAAAAACCCATGAGAGCATCAAAGAGGAGTTCCTCTTCGAGGGAACTCGAACTGCGTCATCGTGACGACACTTTGGGGAACACCCCTCGCGTAAAGCATCGGAAGAAACAGTAGAATCAGCCCAATCCGATTGGTGTTGCGTGATGACGTAGTATGTGACGGCATACCCGGAAGACACAAAGAGACATCTAAACACAACAGAGATAGCTTTTTTGCTCTTCAGCGTTAGCGCTCTGCGTTACCAGTCTGAGAGTATTTGGTGTTGTTATCTACCAACGTTGTTTTCACAAGCATTCAGGGCTCGCGAATTCCGTGGCTGGTCTATCATGGACTCGCAGATGGGTCTGTCAAGGGAACTTGAGAGTGCTGAGGCATCTTCTCCTTCCCAGTGACAGCTCCATTGTTCTCCTTCCCCGCGTGGAAGCCCACGCTGCGGCTTCTTCCCCCGGGGTGGAGGACCCGATGCGTGAGCTGTCTGATTCTGAGGAATTAGATGGGCTCCGTATCGAGGCTCGCCTTTCCTAATGCAGATTCAACCTTGCGTTGCTGAGGCGGCGCGCAGATTTGGGTCTGCTATTAGAGTGATACAACGTGACACGGTGAGAAGGCATGTGATACTATGGGTGCGAGGCATGCAGTCAGCTCCTGAGGGGGTGGGCTGTTTTCATTGAGAAATATCTCGACGCGTACTGCTGTGTGCCTTTCGGGTGTTACAGCACCTGTTTGGCTTTCTTCTCGAGGGATGAAAGCCAATTGTATTATAACGGCTTGAACCACGTTGCTGAGGCAACATGTGGTTTACGAGTCCGTTTAAATACAATAAAACAGTATCGTCTGGTGAAATAGGATCTGACTTTGAGGAGTTAGATATTCAGCCTGTCATTCAGACCATGTTTCACCGTATTATGGCTGCATTTAATTCCGAGGAATTATGGTATTACTGTAGAAAATCTTCCTCGACTTCGCCCTGCCGGTTAGCCGCTTCAGAGGGTCGGGGAGGAGGCTCGGTTGACACCCGAGGCCAGCCTCGAGAGGCTGGTCCCCTTAGCAGATTATCTTGGCACATGGTTATGCCTCCGAATATATCTGCATGGGCCCTGCGTACTGTGGAACGGGGTTACAGGCCGCAGTTCAGTTCCCTCCCCCGAAGTTCAACAGGGTGGTCTGGACTGTGGTCGGCCCAGAGCAGGTGTGGGTTATGGAACAGGAAGTACACTCCCTGTTGGTTAAGGAGGCTTTGAACGTATTCCTCCGCCAGTCAGGGAGTCCGGGTTCTACAGCCGGTACTTCATAGTTCCTAAGAAGGATGGTCAGTTGCGTCCAACTTTAGATCGGAGGTACTTGGATCGTTCTCTAAGGAGATTCAGATTCAAGATGCTTGAGTGTCGTGATTCAGATCCAGTCTGAGGACTGGTCTGTCACGGTGGATCTAAAGAGGACGCATACTTCCATGTTCCATCCTTCTTTGTCACGGGGGATTCCTGAGGTTCGCTTTCGGGGGCGAAGCGTATCATTATCAGGTTCCTCCATTCGGGCATCACTGTGTAGCAGTTTAGGACTGCTGGGACTTGCGGCAGCTGCGTCCAACAGAATTTATGGCCTGCTGCACGAGACCCCTACAGTGGTGGCTGGGAACCAGGGAGGTTTTCCTTGAGGGGAAGACCATTCTGTATGATCAGGGTAACGCGCAGATGCCTTCGTTCCCTCATCATATGGAAGAGAACTTGGTTCCTGTCCCGGGGGCCAGTGCTGGGAGCATCATGTTGCCGGGAAACCGTTTCAACAGACGCATCCCTCACTGGTTGGGACATGGTCATGGAAGGCCGCTTTTCCAGAGGTCTGTGGGAGACCCAGCATTCTTCCTGGCACATCAACTGCCTGGAAATGCTGGCGGTCTACAAAGCTCTGAGGAGCTTTCTCCCGGACCTCCGCGGCCACCATGTCCTAATGCGTAAGTGAACCAGGGGGCTTTCCTTGAGGGGAAATCCATTCTGTATGATCAGGGTAAACGCACAGATGCCTTCGTTCCCTCGTCATATGGGAGAAGCCTTGGTTCCTGTCCCAGGGGCCAGTGTTGGGAGCGTCCTGTTGCCGGAAGACCGTTTCAACAGACGCATCCCTCACTGGTTGGGACACGGTCATGGAAGGCCGCTTTTCCAGAGGTCTGTGGGAGACCCGGCATTCTTCCTGGCACATCAACTGCCTGGAAATGCTGGCGGTCTACAAAGCTCTGAGGAGCTTTCTCCCGGACCTCCGCGGCCACCATGTCCTGATACGATCCGACAACATGTCGGCAGTATCGTATCTAAACCACCAGGGGGGCCTGAGGTCGCGCCCTCTAAGCAGACTGGCGCATCAGGTTCTCCTGTGGACCCAGGGGAGGTTGTCATTCCTCAGGGCGATGTACATCCCCGGGGGCCAAAACTAGGGAGCAGACATCCTGTCGAGGCAGGGGCTGAGGCCCGGGGAATGGCGACTCCACCCCAAGGTGGTGGAGGCTATGTGCGAGCGGTTAGGCCAGGTGGAAGTGGATCTATTCGCGTCTCAAGAGACGTCCCACTGTGGTTCTCCCTCACTCATCCGGCCATGCTGGGGCTGGATGCCATGGCACAGACGTGGCTGAGGCTATGTGTGTACACTTTTCCCCCGATTACTCTGCTCCCGGGAGTTCTGGAGCGTGTCCACCGGGAGGGCATCAGCCTTCTCTTAGTAGCACCCCGGTGGCCCACTCGAGTATGGTTCTCCGACATCATTAACCTGCGGGACGGTCCCCCATGGCAGGTCTCTCTGAGGAGGGACCTGCTATCTCAGGCCGAGGGCACGATTTAAGCCTACCCCCGGCCAGAGGTGTGGGGTCTCTGGGTCTGGCCCTTGAGGGGGCCCAGTACCTAGTAGAGGGCCTGTCGGCGGGTGTCGTAGAGACCCTACTCAGCTCCAGAGCTCCTTCCACCAGGAGGTTGTACAGCCTGAAGTGGAATGTATTTTCCACTTGGCGTAGAGAGCGGGAGGTGAACCTTGTTATCTGCCCGGTGGCTTCAGTGCTGGAGTTCCTTCAAGACCGCTTCTCCGCCGGTCTTTCCCTGTCCACACTTAAGGCGTATGTGGTTGCCATTGGGGCTTTCCACGCACCTTTAAGTGATGGGCCGTTGGGAAGGCACCATCTGGTTGTACGATTCCTCCGTGGGGCTTGGAGGATGAGGTCTGCGGAGACCTGGGACCTGGCGGTGGTGCTCGAGGGTTTGGCTAAGGCCCCCTTTGAGCCACTGGAGTCGGCTGAGGCAAGAATACTGACCTTCAAGGTTGCCTTTCTCCTTGCCATCACTTCTCTGAGGAGAGTGGGGACCTCCAGGCCTTGGCTATCACGCCAACTTGCCCGGAGTTTGACCCTGGCATGGTGAAGGCCATCTTGCATCCCAGTCAGGGCTACATGCCCAAGGTGCCATCTAAATGTGGCATGGTCAGTGGTTCTCCAGGCATTCCATCCTCCACCTCACGTGACGGCGGAAGAGAGCAGACTTCACCTTCTCTGCCCCGTGCGGGCATTGAGGATTTACTTGGAAAAGTCTGCTCAGTGGAGAAAGTCAGACCAGTTGTTGGTGTGTTTGGTTCACCCAAGAAGGGGCTGCCTGCATCAAAACAGACAATCAGTAACTGGATTGTCCAGGCTATAGCCACGGCTTATTAGGTGCGCAACTTGCCTTCACCATTAGCCGTGAAGGCCCATTCTACTAGGAGCATGGCCTCCTCGGTGGCCCTCCTTTCTGGGGCCTCAATGCAAGAGATCTGCGAGGCGGCTGGGTGGGCCACCCCGCACACCTTCATTCGTTACTAGAGTCTGCATCTCCCTGAGACGCCTGGCGCTAGAGTGCTCGCCCCCTAGTTGTGCCTGGTATCCAGCTTTCCACTGGGTTGGGTATGATTGGTGCAGGATAGTTGGTACTCGTTCCCCAAAGTATATTCACGATGACATGGTTCAAGTTCCCTCGAAGGGGAACGTCTCGGGATATGACTTGTTATAACTATACATATATATTGACTTATAACTCTTGTTCCCCGAGAAGGGGAACAAGACACTACGTCTCGTGTCCACCCAATCATCAGAACGCTCGCTTCATCGCAAAGAACGCTTTCTCTGTTGTGTTCAGACGTCTCTTTGTATCTTCCGGGTATGCCGTCACATACTACGTCATCACGCAACACCAATCGTATTGGGCTGATTTTACGGTTTCTTCAGATGCTTTACGTGAGGGGCGTTCCCCAAAGTGTCGTCACGATGACGCAGTGTCTCGTTCCCCTTCTTGGGGAACAAGGGTTATAGTCATAACCCGAGACGTTTCACAGGATTGCAGGTCAGTGGTGTAAAATGGTAAATTAATTTATATAGCGCTTTAAACAGACCCATGGCCATCCAAGGCACCATCCAGCTCGGTTAGGTGTCTTGCTCATGGACACGTTGACATTTGGTCAGGTGGAACCAGAGATTGAACCACCAAGCTTCTGGTTTATAGACAACCTACATGAACCACTGAGCCACTGCCGTCCTACACTGAAATCAGGCAACCTCTGGAAGTGACCTAATAATTAGAATTTCCTTTAGGATTTCCACTGTTGTTGGATGCATTTATACTATATTCCCATCTTCTCACCTTCCGAAAATTAAACAGATTAAGTAAGGGAAGGGTATATAAATATATGCCATACACCACAGGTGTTGAATAAACAAATTAATTCGCAATTTATTTTGTCATCTTTATTTGTTAAATACAAAAGCAAGAGTTTTGTTTTTTTTTCCCTGTTGGATTGTAAAATTCTTCTGTCAATGGTGGTAGTGCAGGTGCTCCCACCTCTGCCTTCTTGCTGTTGGCTGAGAAGAAGTTAAATGTTAATTGCATTACCCTAATTCAGAAATGTAACGGGTAGGATGTAAGAGTGGACTCCTGTAGATGGTTCAATCTACAGGGTTGCCATTAGACTAAAAAACGTTATCAGAAAGATGGAAGAAAACTGTACATTTCTTGTCTATTTCCACCCACTGCAACTCATACCAACGACGGAGATAAGCGCAGTTACAATAGCAAAATATGTGGGAGAGCGTTGCTATAATATGACTATATTGTATTGCAATAGGGAGCACTTCAAAGTCAATACTAAATCAAAACTAGTTAGCACAGTATTTGTAATAAAAAGGATTTAATGACAAAATCTGGTTATGGTTACACTTAAAATAGTTTCAAAATGGATGAATGAGATGATAAACTTATACCATTAATCGTACACAGCATGAATACAATGTTACCTGAGAGATAGAGAGAGAGATATAGAGATATAGAGATATAGAGATATAGAGATATAGAGAGATTGAGAGAAGAGAAGCCCAGATGACTTCAAGAGCCAGAGGAAAAGAGAGAGAGAGACACAGTTCCAATCCTTTTATCTATTCCTTGACCATGTGACTGAAACCAAATGTATTCTTTTAAACTGACCAATCAGACCAAACTCACACATAACATTCAAACTGACCAATCAGACCAAACCTCCCCAACAGTAAAAGGTGTGGCACCCCCTGCGGCCTACAGGCCTGCCTTTTGTCTTTCAGATGGTCCTTCGGATAAGCAAATGTGTTGACACCAGTAAAGCAAATTATTTGTTGGATTTCAAATATCAAATATCTTTGATTATTTTCAATCCTTTCAAGGATTAGAGAACATTACGTGAAAAGAGCATTAGACTATGTGTAAAAAGCTGCTGCATATTGAAAAAGACTGAATGATGTTTATTTAATATGTCAAATGTTTGTAAAGTCTTAACCTACACCCATTAACCTTTTATGTTTAAAGTTTTACCTGTTTGAATTATATTTTTAAACTTCATTTTTAGCTGCTACCACATTCTCTCTTTTTTTGCCTGTGGGATATCATCAAATTGAATATTAGTTCAATAACTTACCGTTCTGCCAGTTTTCACCTCTGGTATTATAACAGTGATTAAGAATTAAACTTGACCCGGAAGTATGCAGACGTCTTTTTGTTTGGTGCTGTCGCCATGGTGAATCGTAATTTCGGAGCTCCATTGGTCATGGCTTTTCATAGTTGTGGTACACGGGCTTAAAGGAACACTCCACTTTTTAAAAAAATAGGCTAATTTTCCAACTCCCCTAGACATAAACAGTTTAGTTTTACCATTTTCGAATACATTCAGCTGACCTCTGGGTGTGACGGTAGCACTTTTAGCATAGCTTAGCATAGATCATTGAATCTGATCAGACCATTAGCATCTCGCTCAAAAATGACCAAAGAGTTTCGATATTTTTCCTATTTAAAATGTGACTCTTCTGTAGTTACATCGTGTACTAAGACCGACGGAAAATGAAAAGATTTTCTAGGCCGATATGGCTAGGAACTATACTCTCATTCCTGCGTAATAATCAAGGAACTTTGAGCCATACCATGGGTGCAGCAGACGCAAAGATATTACGATATTACGCAGACAGGAGGTGGAGTCCACATGACTTCAGGATTTAGAAGGGCGATCTTGGCAGAACGAGAAATCTGGAAGGCTGGTCTCGACGGGGCGAGACTCTGGAACGTGGACAGGAGACATTACAGGACTCTGGACGGGAGAAGAAGTCCACTCTGGACTCCGGACGGCAGAAGAAGTCCTCTCTGGACTCTCGTTGTTCTCGACGACTCCCACGTTGAGGGAGGATCCGCACACCCATAAGGTGTAATCGATGAGCTCGATGAAAGGAAGGTGATTCTCCCCCAACAGCAGCATCTGCCGAGTATATCGTCCATCCCGCTCCAGAAATGCTGTTTCAGAGTTTCACCGTCCCAGCGAGCCTCATGATAGAGTTCCAGGTAATCCTCCACATAATCCTCCAGCAACCGGACGTTTTGTGAAACATAGTCCTCTTTATCCATTTTTGGGTCTTGCATTCTGTCACAGTTGGTGTGACTGTTATAAACCACATGACTCACAAACAGTCTTTTAATTGAAGAATCAAACTAGGAGACACGTAGGAGATAACTTGGAGAAAAACTACACAAACCACAATACCTTTACTGCTTTTCAATAACAACAATGCAAGATAAAGAACAGACTGAAACTCAGGGAATTTATACATGGCAAACAATAATGAGACTAATTAACTACACACAGCTGAACAGAACTAAACTAACAAGGGTAACCAAGGAAACACAGGAGTGGCAGGAAAATTAACAAAGGAACATGTGACACGGAAACAGGATGACAACACAAACAGACCAGCATGTGACATACAAATATAAAGAAAAAAAAACACTTAGCAGAGGAGGGTTGGAAATACTGTTGTTTTTATATATAAAAATATATGTTTTTAGTTGGGATTTGAATGAGGATATAGTAGCACTGTCGCGCAGAGTAAGAGGGAGAGAATTCCAGAGTTTCGGGACCTCAGCACTAAATGATCTACCACCCATAGTAGAAAGACGGAAATAAGGTACAGTAAGTAGTCTAAGTCAGATGACCAGAGCGAAAGAGGAGGAGAATAATAGTGCAGAAGTTCAGATAAATAATGGGGAGCAAGTCCATGCAGACATTTAAAAGATAACAATAGAATGTTATACTGAATGCGGACAGAAACAGGTAGCCAATGTAGATTATAGAGCAATGGGGTAATGTGATCAGATTTCTTGACTTGATTTCTTGATATAGAAAAGGAACTGGCCCCCAGGTGTGTCCAGAACATCGAATCTGGCCCCCTTTTAAAAAATTCTGGACATCCCTGGTACAAACAATTGTGGAGCACTCTTGGAGAATGCGTTTAATTGTCATTTTAACTGATGGAAACAGGGCATAAAAGTGGACTTCAAAGAAATTGTATCCATATTCTCTGTAGGACAGCATTGGTATTAAAAGCTATGTTTTTTTTTGTTTGTTTTCTTTGTTTTGTTTTTTTGTTGAGAGCTTATAAGAAAACTGTTGTCCGATCAGTTAGAAAACACATATGTCGTTAGTGTCAAAATCTTATGATCAGTTATAGTCGACGTCAAGCTTAATTAACCTGCGCCCCATTTTTTGAGAATTCTTTGAAAACGACATACCCAAATGAAAATGTCTGCAGCTCTTAAACCCTATGGTCTATATTCATAAATCTGGTCTTATTTTAAACTAGACACTTGAAATGTTGCTACCCAAGAGTCATAATAACTCAAAGTAATATGGGAACAGAGTAATATACATGTAAATATACATGTAAGTGACTCACTTTTTTTTTTTTTTTGTTTACTCAGGGAAAAAAATATTATAATTTAATGTTAAGAGCCTGAAAATAACTTAAATATAAAACTGAATGTCTAATCATGTCATGATTCAAATATGAGGATGATTCTCTCAGTAATGTAGCTTCTGTGAGCTTTTATGTCAAGAAAAGTCTAGGCGTCCTTTCAAAAAGGCCATTTATTTCAGAACATTTGCTATTGTAAAGAGTAGTTTTTCATTCAAATAAATCTGCAATAAACTGCTAATTCTAATGGATAAACAGTTACTGAAAAACTAAAGCAACTATTTACAGAGATTACAAAGTGTAAAAAACTCATTTAGCTGATGGGAAGCGTCAGTAAGAGTCTGCGCGCTCCACTGCAGTTGCGCCATTGAGAGCGCGCAGACTGCGCACAAACTGTATTCACCAAAGCCTACTTACGTAAACTGCACAAGATAATGCCTTTTGATTGGTTACTAAGTCCATCAATCAAACCTTTGTTGGAAAGGCATTGGCTGGGCACCGAGTGCCTTTATCCAACGAAAACCATGGGCGCAATGATTGACAGCTCACCAAGCCTGTAAGGCTCTTCCTCTATATGATGCATCCCAGGAGAGACTCTGATTGAAGGAGAGAGACGAGGGTTGAACCATTTCACGTGGGAGAGACTATTCTAGCAGGGGGAGTTTGCCAGAAAAGGATTAGAATCGAAATTTCATTGAAAATGGACATGAATGATTACGCTAACTCAAAACTCTCTTGCAAACAACGGAGGATTTTTTGTTTTTTCCCTATTTTTTCGTTGTTTTGGATTAAAAAGTGGGATGCATTTTGAAGAGTGGACTCTTACACAGAGATGTATGCGGGTGTTTATTGGATTCGTCCGATCTGATCCGAACGACAGGAGATGAAAGATGAGTATCGCTAATATTATGCTAATGTTTACATGGCCGGTCCTTTAGCGTTTCATTTAACCCTTTCCTCTCTGGTATTTATTGCAAAAACAAGTTCAGAACATGAATCTTGAGTGTTTTAGCTTTCAAATGATGCATAGTTTGTGATAGTTGATTGAATATTTTGTATAAAACAAAAGTAAATAAAAGTACACACAGAAAATTGCTATTTTAACCAAGGAACCGGGGCGTGTGAGGGAGTCGCCTGTCAATTGTGTCATATCTGGCTTTGTCGCTTTGTCACTGCGTGTTGCTGGCGGTGTGAACGGGGCTTGAGAAAACAAAACATAGCATGGCGCATGGCAGAGGAGAAGCCAACGAGCGAGAAATTATCAAGCCACCAGGAGAAAGAGCTACCTGTACTTTCAACCTTTGCTTGTTACCTGTGCATTCCTGACACCAGTGTGCCAGCAGAGCGAGTTTTTAGTACTGCTGGCGACATAGTGAACGCACAGAGAAGTGTTCTGCGGTCAGATCATGGTGATATTTTTGAAAAAGAAATCTGTAGAGTCATTGAAGAGTAGTTGGTTACATTTTATCTTTTGTTAAATATTGTTTGTTTATTAAACTGAGAGTAGTAGCAGGCCAGTTTATTCAACCTGAAGAAATGTTGGTTGCACTTTATTTTTGATATTAATATTGTATTTGTATTATTTTGTTAAAAAACAACAGCAAAAGTAGCAGGTAAACTTACTATTAATTAAACCTGAAGAGAAGTTAGTTGCACTTTATTTTTGATATTAATATTGTAATATTTTTATGTTGGAAAACAAAAGCAGAAGTAGCAGGTTAACCTACTGTTGAAATGTTGGTTGCACTTACTGTGCTTTTATTGAATATGTATTGAATATTGAAAATGAGAGCAGAAATGTCAGGGTTCTCCTCTGACAGCTATGTATGTTTTGTCTTTGTTTAATGTGTCTTTGTTTGTGTTGTGCATGAACACATGGCTTTGTCTTGGTTTGTGTTTGCCATGTGCTCCCTGTGTCCTGCCTCCTTGTTTCCTGTTACCACGCCCCCTTGTTTAGTCCTTGTCTAGTCCTCATTGATTAACTGATTGTGTGCTCACCTGTTCCTTGTCTGAGTGTGCTCACCCTTTCCTCATGTTTTCTGCTCCTTGTTTGTCTGAGTGTGTTCACCTGTTCCTCATGTTCTCTGCTCCTTGTTTGTCTGAGTGTGTTCACCTGTTCCTCTTGTTCTCTGCTCCCTTTATAAGGTGTGTTCTTCCCCTCATGTGGTGGCTGGTTCGTTATACCTACGTGTGTTATACTAGTAGTGCTAAGTGTTTGTGCTGCCTTTTGGTATTGTCTCCTCTTGTTTTCTGTCCCTAGTTCCTGTCCTGCAAGTAGAGCTTCCCTGGCAGGTTGCTCTCCTTGCCTAGCTGAAAGCTTGGTGAGTTTCCTGATATGACCTGACTGCATTACCCTAGGAATCCTGCCTGGCCATTGCTGGTATCCTCTGGTCTCATGCTGCTCTGTCAGAACTGCTCTCCCGTCTACCACCTTCTGGAGCTAGTTATTGTGGCTGCTCTTCCTGCCTGTGATTGTGCTCCTAACCCGCCTACTGTTTGGACTGTTCACTTCCTCACCATTTCTTGTCTTGTCTGCTGTTTGTCAATAAACCCCTGATCACTCATTCCTGCATTTGAGTCCTCTCTCATAGAATCGTGACAGAACGAACCAGCCAACATTGGTCTCAGCAGAATGAGTATCAGAATCCTGCCACCTGCTAACATCCAGGAGAGAGTGGCCCGTCATCGAGGTTTGACTGCTCTTCGCCAGGAGGGCTTGGATGAGGGGGGTTTTGCCCAGTTTTTCTGGACCATGGCCGTGGGGCTAGATTATAATGATGCTGCTCTCAAGGACATCTTTAACAACTGCTTAGATGATCCCCTGCCAGCATGGGAGATGGATTCTCTCAGGAGTCTGGATTTCTGGGGTTTTTCCAGGTACCTTAGTCATCGCAGTCATGGAGGTATGCCTAGTCGACCAGAATCTGCTTGCAGAGAACACCCAGCCCTTCATCACCTGTCACGTCATGTTCATGATCCTCACCTGGCTTCTACCAAGAAACTAAGGTCCAGAGAGCGAAGGGTGGTCCAGTCCATCACACCTACCCCAGAGTCAGCTGAGACTGCTCAGGCTACCCCAGAGTCAGTCACGCCAACAGCTATCTTCTCCCAGGCTACCAGGTCAGTTGCAGTCACGAAATCCAAGTCAATTTCTGCCATTCTTGAACCAGACCTGTCCACCTCTATTATTCAAACACCAATCAAGTCAACCGCAGTCATGTGTCAGACAATTAAGTCAGTTCCATCCACTTCAGAGTCTCCAAGATCAACTTCTGGTTTTCCGGTGTCTGCCAAGATCATTCCTGAGCCAGGCAAGTCAATTGTTGTCCCTCAGTCAATCAAGTCTGTTCCCTTTACTTCAGAGTCTGCCAGATCTGTTTCAGTCACTGCTGAGTCGACGAAAGTCACTGCTATTCTGCCTGGGTGGGCCGAGTTAGCTGCAGATACTACTGCGGCAGTTAAGCACACCGGGTCAACCCGTCGAAAGCGCAAGAAGAGGGCCCGTGCAAAGCAGTCTACTATCCTCCATCCTCAAGCTCCAAGTCCAGTGGATACTGAGGTATCAAGTCCTGTGAAGTCATTTAAGCCTTTTACTAGTCATGTCATGCCCTCAGAGACTGTTTATGCCAGTCCAGTCACGGTCACAGAGACCGTCCCTAAGCGGCCCATTATCAGTGCTGCGGAGGCTTTCTCGAAATGTCTTGAAAGTCTTCTCAAGTCCACAGATATTTTAGTCAAACCTGTCATGGCTACAGAGTGGAATTTTCCCGAGAGGGCAGTCCCCGAGCCCGCTGCCGAGAGGGCAGTCCTCGTTCCCGCTCCGGAGAGCGCAGTCACCGAGCTCGTTCCCGCTCCGGAGAGCGCAGTCACCGAGCTCGTTCCCGCTCCGGAGAGCGCAGTCACCGAGCTCGTTCCCGCTCCGGAGAGCGCAGTCACCGAGCTCGTTCCCGCTCCGGAGAGCGCAGTCACCGAGCTCGTTCCCGCTCCGGAGAGCGCAGTCACCGAGCTCGTTCCCGCTCCGGAGAGCGCAGTCACCGAGCTCGTTCCCGCTCCGGAGAGCGCAGTCACCGAGCTCGTTCCCGCTCCGGAGAGCGCAGTCACCGAGCTCGTTCCCGCTCCGGAGAGCGCAGTCACCGAGCTCGTTCCCGCTCCGGAGAGCGCAGTCACCGAGCTCGTTCCCGCTCCGGAGAGCGCAGTCACCGAGCTCGTTCCCGCTCCGGAGAGCGCAGTCACCGAGCTCGTTCCCGCTCCGGAGAGCGCAGTCACCGAGCTCGTTCCCGCTCCGGAGAGCGCAGTCACCGAGCTCGTTCCCGCTCCGGAGAGCGCAGTCACCGAGCTCGTTCCCGCTCCGGAGAGCGCAGTCACCGAGCTCGTTCCCGCTCCGGAGAGCGCAGTCACCGAGCTCGTTCCCGCTCCGGAGAGCGCAGTCACCGAGCTCGTTCCCGCTCCGGAGAGCGCAGTCACCGAGCTCGTTCCCGCTCCGGAGAGCGCAGTCACCGAGCTCGTTCCCGCTCCGGAGAGCGCAGTCACAGTGATGGCTTCTTCTGTCCCCAATCCTGAGAGGACTTGGTCTCCCATTTCAGGGCCTGTCAGTGCAGCCCAGGAGGGCGCTCCCGAGTCAAGTCCTGTGTCTGTCCCTGAAGTCCCAGAGACCGTTTCAAGAGTCTTCTCCCATTCTGTCATTTCCCCCAAGTCTACCAAGCCCAGTTGGAAGTCCAGACCAGTTAGGCCGTTCCCTGTATCTAAGGATCTCCCCAGTCAAGTTCCCACCCCTCCCTTCCCACCCTCCATGTTTTCTGGTTATGGTTTCCCTAAGCTAGCACCTTTCAATGCTGCCATGAACATTTTGCCAGGTTCGGTACCCACCCGCCCCTTCCCTCCCTCTGTGTTCCCTGGCCAGTTTGGGACTTCCATGTTTATGCCCTACCCGCCCCCCCAGTTGGTGTCACCGGGGATTTCTTTGCCTGGTTCGGGGATTTCTTGACGCCTGGAGGCGTCCATTGGACAGGGGGTACTGTCAGGGTTCTCCTCTGACAGCTCTGTATGTTTTGTCTTTGTTTAATGTGTCTTTGTTTGTGTTGTGCATGAACACATGGCTTTGTCTTGGTTTGTGTTTGCCATGTGCTCCCTGTGTCCTGCCTCCTTGTTTCCTGTTACCACGCCCCCTTGTTTAGTCCTTGTCTAGTCCTCATTGATTAACTGATTGTGTGCTCACCTGTTCCTTGTCTGAGTGTGCTCACCCTTTCCTCATGTTTTCTGCTCCTTGTTTGTCTGAGTGTGTTCACCTGTTCCTCTTGTTCTCTGCTCCCTTTATAAGGTGTGTTCTTCCCCTCATGTGGTGGCTGGTTCGTTATACGTTATACCTACGTGTGTTATACTAGTAGTGCTAAGTGTTTGTGCTGCCTTTTGGTATTGTCTCCTCTTGTTTTCTGTCCCTAGTTCCTGTCCTGCAAGTAGAGCTTCCCTGGCAGGTTGCTCTCCTTGCCTAGCTGAAAGCTTGGTGAGTTTCCTGATATGACCTGACTGCATTACCCTAGGAATCCTGCCTGGCCATCGCTGGTATCCTCTGGTCTCATGCTGCTCTGTCAGAACTGCTCTCCCGTCTACCACCTTCTGGAGCTAGTTATTGTGGCTGTTCTTCCTGCCTGTGATTGTGCTCCTAACCCGCCTACTGTTTGGACTGTTCACCTCCTCACCATTTCTTGTCTTGTCTGCTGTTTGTCAATAAACCCCTGATCACTCATTCCTGCATTTGAGTCCTCTCTCATATAATCGTGACAAGAAAAGGTTAACTTCCTGTTAATTCAACCTAAACTGTTGGTTGCACTTTATTCAAATAAAATTAATGCATTTGCCATTAATTGTTGTTTACTTGTTTGTTTATATCCATAATTAATTGATATAACGGATTCCCTTACAAGAAACAACCGGAATCTTGGAAATTTCACCTGCACTGACCAGTATCCAGATATTTATTTCAGTCACACAATTTTTGGCTAAAAAGTTACTGAATCGATTTCAAGTCACTGAATCGTTTCGGATCGTTCTAAATTAACCAATATCGTCCTTGAATCGTATCGACAACCTCAAATCGTGATACGAATCGTATCGTTGTTAAAACGAATCGTTACACCCCTATATTTGGGGCTAAAGGCACCATATTTAACAGGAAAATAAACAGCTGGCTGACTGTTCCATTACTTGACATGACGTAGTTAGATTCAGATTGTAAATATCCTGAGCCGGCCCAAGGCATAAGCAAACTAAGTGGCTGCTTAGCCACCAGGGGGCCCCCAAGAGCACATTAAATTAATTTTTGCTGCATGTTATTTTATGATGATTGAAATCGTGAAAATGGCCATAAACAATTACTAAATAAACAGCAAAATGTTAAGTTTTCTAATATATGCACGGATTGATTCTGACAGCACTGCACAAGCTCACGGCACCATCGGCCGGACACTATTCGCTTGTTAGCCAGGGTTCAAAGTCCAAAGTGCAAAAAAAATCGGTACTAAAACGGTAACCTGTTTATGAATGGATAGATTTGAGAATGCGCTGTGGTTTGGTGCGAATATCATGTCTGACGTGCTGCATGTTTTGTACAGCATATAGCTTCCAGTTTCTCAGTAAATGTTTTTCTGCAAGTGTTATATCCAGGCCCGGTTCTACGGGGGTGCTAAGCACCCTCAAACGCAAGCAAAAGCACCCTCAGTTGATACTGTAATAATATTGGTGAAACAGATTTGGCAGATTCAAATGCATCTCTTTACAGCGTGTGTTTGTAGAGGACACTATTTAGCGAATTTCTCTGAAAACACAGTTTTAAGTCTGGATATTCTTATGAAATACAAGACATTCTTATGAAAGTATTGTCACACGTCTTTTTTACATTTACATATTGTCCCAAAACCTTTACTATGCAAATTAGATACAGTGTATAGATGCATTGCCTAGAATGGGAATGGCATTTATGGCCATGTTTACACACATATTGCATAAAGTAAAATGGTATATCAAATTATTCTGTATCTTTCATAAAATTGAGAATCATCTACAAAGTTTGGATAAAACTGGTGAATAAAAACAAAAATCCCATTGTTTGTCTATTCATGTCTTTTCATTTTCTCAATAAAGGGGTTCTGGTGTCCTCTACAGAGCAGAGGATATAGCATATAACATAGGAATTAAAAAAAAATCAATTAGTTTTTTATGCTCCAAACAATAATGAACGGGGAAAAACAAATCTAAATTCACAAAACCTTTTTTTCTGGTTCTCTGGTTAATAGACAATTTGTAGCAAAATATTTTTGAAATTCCTATTATTGGTAAATGACCAAAATAAATAATCATACATTTCTCACTGTACACTGGTGGAGCCGTTGCTTAGCTCTGCACTTTACTAGAGCACCCTCAGTAATTTCAGTTGAGTTTTAACGTTTTCTAATCCATTCAGCCGATCTCCGGGTCTGGCAGTAGCACTTTTAGCATAGCGAGATCGGCTGAATGGTTTCGAAAACTGTAAAACTCAAATGTTTAACTCTAGGGGAGTTGGAAAATGAGCCTATTTTTTTTAAAAAGTGGAGTGTTCCTTTAAGCAGACTGATCTCATGAAATAGCGTAGGCTATGTATGGCATGCCAATTCGCTATGCCATTTTGGCGTGCTTTCAAGACTCATAATCGCTTTTTAGCGTGTTTATCAACGCCGTTTCATTCTATCCCCCTACACTCCTACCCCTAAACCTACCCATCACACACACACATACATACACACACACACTGCCCCTGCCCCTAAACCTACCCATCACAAGAAACTTTCTGCATTTTTACATTTAAAAAAAGCATCATTTAGTATGTTTATAATCCATTTACATTCACGCGGAATCACATGGCGTACACATACACGCGGAATCACACGGCGTACACATACACGCGGAGGTGTATGATGATGTTGATGGATATCATGTAAAATGTACATTATCTAAATGAATCTCATTTATAGATACCTATATGTGACATTACAAAACATACAGAGATTTCATGACTGCTGCTCACTTCTATCCAACATTTTACATATTAACCAAGGGTTCAGGGTTTGGTGGGTTAATAACTGTGTGTTGTGATGAAATTGCTGACAATCTTGTTGTCTGTCGCGGTCAATACACCAGAAAAGCATGGTGTATATTTAAGATAATAAATTATTGCAAAAATTTAAACTTCACACAGGGATCACTTTGTGGTGCAATTGATCAACAGATTCTGAAAGTAGATATTAAGCAGCTATCTATTGTTTTGAGAGGAGAACCAAGCTTTTTCATTTTGTGAATTGTGTCGATTTCATTTAGACATTTATGTAATGCTTATTGCTGTAAAATAATCTATTCAAATTCGGATTTTTAGTATTTAGACGTTTCTCAAATTCTGGGAACAGGGTTGCAAAAACAACAAACCTCAGAAAAAAACTTCTTATAATATTTAGTTTGACATTTATGTTAAGAGTCAGCATTTTCTGAAGGTTAAGCACTCATTTTTTTCAATATTTCTTGAAAAAAAAAAAAAATTTGTGGTCCTATGTTGAACATATTCATTATGTGCCAAGAATCTGTTATGACGACAAACATGTGCAAATAAAGACCTTCAAGTTAAACAATTCAGTGTTTACCAAAAGTCCAGTATGTAAGATCCAGTAAATGACATTTCAGTGTGAGATAAGGAGGATCATCTAGGTCATAAGAGACAACAACAATTTAAGCACAGTCAGTCTTTAAGTGTCAAACTTAATACTTTAAGTGTTAAACTCTTCTTCTGCATCTTTTCTTCCCCAGTTCAATAGGCTGCTCAATTCTTTGCAATGGCAGTTACAGATATATGTTGCAATGACTGTACTTTTGCAATGATTAAAAGTTCAATAGTGTTGTGCTTCAATTTCACTCATTTATAATGCTCTATGGGACAGATTCATTCATCACATACTTGATGATTTGAGAAGCATGAGCCAGTGAAAAGCATTAACAGGATTAAGCTACAGAGTTCAGAAGTGAACATGGCAATTATTTTGGAACCTTCCCTTTGCTTCCTGTTCATATTCTGCATAAATATGAATCAAGAAGATTTGCTTCTCTGGAGTAACTTTTCTTTCGGTGTCTAAATGGCAAATACGAATTGATTTTTTGTTTATTAACAGGAAATATTGCTTGTGCACAGAGTGGTCCGGTGTAAAAAAAGAAAAACCTCTTTTTGACTTTGGTAAATGATTGACATGTTGATCCCTGAGCAGGCAAGAGTATCAGAGACGGACCAACAACAAAAAAAGGCACTTGTGAATTGAGCTCAAAATGAGAGTTCCTGTAAAACTCCTCGGCTTCGTCTTTTGGTTGTTTTTCTTTCATCGTGGCCAATGTCAACAAGGCAAGTAATTGTCATTGTTGTTATTTATCTGAATGTGTTTTCATTTAGATTTTATTGACTTGAATATAAATGTTATACTGTATGCACTCCCTGAACTGCAGTTTTAGAGTGTTGACTAGTTGTGCATGTACTTCAGCATTTAATGTTACGTCTTTGTGTAACGTTTGTTTGTGCTTCTCAGAATGTGGTCGAGAGGGAATTAAACATGAATACACAGAACAAGCTGAGAAAGCTTCATACAGGGATGGTGAAACAGTGAGAGTGAACTGCATGCCAGGTTTTACTGGCATGTATAAACTAAAGTGTGAAAACGGAATCTGGAGGACAACCTTTAGTCGACAATGTGCAAGTAAGAATGTCGTCCATTCCACATCAGTTTATTGGTTATTAAATCAATGTCATTATGCAGAGTAAAACTTGTTTGATTTCTGCAGAGAGAAAATGCAGTCACCCAGGGGACACACCAAATGGTGATTTTAAACTTACAGAGGGGTCGGAGTTTGTTTTTGGAGCAACAGTGATCTATACTTGCAAGAAAGGGTAACTTTTGCTTTTTTATTCTCTTTTCTATTGTAAACGCATCCTTTTCAGTTTAACACTCCTTGCACTTGTGTTCACAGGTTTGAAATGACAAGCAGAATCAATCAGCGTACCTGCAGAGCTCAAGGATGGGATAATACTCTCCCTGTCTGTGAAGGTACACTTTCTTGGAAGTCACTATGTCTTTTGATCTTTTTGATTAATTTTCTCTGTCATAAACTTCAGAATTATAGTGACTCACAACCCGTCCTGAAGCATGGTCAAATGCCTTCTCAATGAAGACGCAAAAGGCCCCATAGGTGTAATTTTTCGACGCACAGGGTGCTTTATTGATTTCAATGAGAAACCTTTGGTGTCAAACACCAGCGCGTCGGGCATGGAAACGTTATCGTCGTGATGAAATTATATATCGTTTATGATTTTGCCATCAGGGGCGTCGGGCTGGGCGTAAAACCAGTACTGATTATCAGGGCCCCAAGGGGAGAGAGGGCCCTTGAAAAGTCTGGAATATTTTTTATTCGAATTGCCTATTCACACCAAGTACAAATAGCGTGCATTGTTGGAAAGTGCTATTCGCACTAGTTCCGCCTAACAATACAATAAAAAAACAGGTGCATATCAACATCTTCAGTGGTGCAATCAGTAGAGCAGGGCTTAAGGATCTTGATTTTGATGTGATTGACCTGCAGGTTCGAATCCGCCTTTTGCAGAGCTTGCTCTTGTCCCTTTTTGAATAAAAATTAAGAAAATGTTCTAATAGTGGAAATAATATTGATCTTTTTTGGTTCTACACACCTGAAGGAAAAAACAATTTTTCC
Organism: Gobio occitaniae; assembly: GCA_033150135.1. NCBI lineage: Eukaryota > Metazoa > Chordata > Actinopteri > Cypriniformes > Gobionidae > Gobio > Gobio occitaniae. The sequence continues at coordinate 127,710 of JARQWZ010002351.1, read as the reverse complement.
AACTAAGAGCGCAACAACTTTCTTTGATTAATAAAGTATCTAACGAAATGTTTAATAATAATAAAAGCATTTATTGGGTAGTGTATGTTCGCATCGCATAAGTTTCCATGCAGTCAACTCCCTCCGTGTCCAATAAAAACAATCCAGATCTGTCTTCTTCATGAAAAATCTTCCTTTAATCTCGATCCGTTAATAAATCAAGCAAATACAATAAAAGAAACAAATATTATCTTAAATGCAGTAAAAAAAACTGTGCCACTCCACTCCTTTTCCTACAAAGTACGAACCACCGCGTGAATTACAATCGCAATTCTTAAAGGGCCAGTGTACAATTTTAAAATGCAACATATTTCAATGTAAAATTAGAGAATAATTATCTAAATAGTACACACAAATAAATCAAGTTTACAATCTAAACACAAATACTTAAAGACTGAAATGCACCACATAATTTGCAATATTTGTCAGTGAAAATAAGCAAAATAAGGCTCCTACAGCAGGTAGGGTTAGGGATAGGTGTAGGGAGGGCTTTTATTGTCCGATTAAGGCTGCATCCATTTATTAATTGTAATAAATATAATAATTTACCTGCTAGATTTACACTTATTATTACTGAATCCTGTTAATGTACAACAATACTGAGGTGCAAATAGTATGTATCTGTCAAAAAGTATAAATTGCATGTTATTACTATTTACACATATTGCAAAGAACTGCTGCTTTATATGGTGTAAATAGAATCTATTTTCATTTAGTAAAGCTATTTCACTTCGTAAATAGCATCTACAGCAATTTTATTTTGGAAACATGGACAAGACTGCCAATGCATAGCGCCCGGGATCTTGTGCTACGCCCCTGTTTGCCTTTATGACATGTTGGAATGTGATTCTCAATTTAATCAGCCAACATAATTTTATTTACATTTATTTATACTATTTAGACACGTTTGAACATGTAACCCAACCCCATCCCTAAACCTAGCCATTTGATATATGAATATAACAGGCAGATACGACTGCATGCACAATTTTTTCACAAAGTACAAATATTCCAAGTGTTGCGGCACCAAACGATTGATTTGTGTGAAGAAAATCCACAGCGATCAGCGTTTCCATCCACCGAAGATCATGCACACAAAAATTGCAACAAACATTAAATCAGCTGTGATAGTGAAATGGCATTGGCTGTCGTATGTCTCGTGACCAATTGTGTCATTACATCAGCTTTGATTGTAAAATTTAATTGGCTCTCGTGTTTCTTGGGACCAATTGCGTCATGCTGAAGAGTCGGGTGTATCATTTGAATGAGATATGAATGAGTGCGTTCACGGAGCGGCAGGATCATTATTTCATCGATTAAGACATTAATATCAACTCTGTTCTTCACATGAAGATATCGTATGACTTCAGAAGACTTGGAATACAACATGAGTTAATACTTTTATACTGTTATGGTCTGTTTTTGCAATAAATACCTGTGACTGTACTTTTATTCGGCTGTTACGTGTTTAATATTGTTTAGAAGTGGGTAGGTTTAGGGTAGGAGTTGGGTTAGTTGCTCCAAAAATATAAAAGTAGGGGCGAGCAGGGGCGAAAATAAAATTTTTCAGAAAAACATAATTTTAAAAGAGAATGTTTTAGACAGAGATATATAGCCTACTTGCCATACTCGAAAACTGCATTTCGGAGCTAACCGCGGGAAATGATGATGAAATCACATGATATTTGGCTGATCCGTCAAGGGTTGTGTGCTGAACCTGCTGTCGTAGCTTGCAAATGTAGTCAGGGCTCTGAGAAAATTGCTTACTTTCGCCCCACGTTACTTTCGCCCTGGTTTTCCCCTAGCCTATAAACATTCATAAAATCATGTCTGCTTTTACAAATGCAAAGAATTAAACGCATCTTGATCTAACGCATTGGGCAGACAACTGAAATCAATGGAGTACCTGGGTGCCTTTAGTGTCTTCATTGTGGCACAAAAGGCACTTGACCATCCTTCATATTTTGATGCCTTGAGAGTGAGAATGGGTTGTGACTCATGATGACAAAAGAATTATAACTAAAATAATTTGTTGAGTGATTGGTTTGTTGGTTGTTTTATTTTTTATTTATTGTTATATTTTATTGCCTAGCTGTGAAATGTCAAGCCATCAACACAGAAAGAGGTGTGACTGCATCAGGCAACACGGAGGAGGGAAGTTATGGTGATGTTATTCACTTTGAGTGTGACTCTTCTAACCAAAAGTTAGACGGGAGTAGTGACATTTACTGCACAGAGACGGGCAAATGGAGTGAATCTGTTCCAACGTGCAAAGGTTCATGCCATTGTTCAATTTATTGTTTGTCCGTATTGTCACCCAATGATCACAGATTTCTGTCAAATTTACCAATTCAACTATTCCTCTTTCCCTTCCTTTTCACTCAGAGATAACCTGCACAGCACCTGACATACCGAATGGTTATGTTGATGAGCAAGTGCAAGTATATCAGAAAGATGCCATATTAAAATACAAATGTTCAAATGGGTTCAAGCCTAGAGAGGGAAGCCCCAAATGTGCTAAATTTGGCTGGACTCTGAACCCAGAATGTGAAGGTAATGCAGCACTGTTACATATTCAAATAAGAAATTATAAAATCCTTATATAGCTTTCATTATGCAAAAAAAAAATCACTGTAGTGTCACACTGAAACATTCTAAAATTAGATAGCCATTAACCTTGAATTCAAAAACAAAATTGCATGTATGTAGTAATTGAAAAATGTATTTCCCATAAATTCAAGAAAATATTTGTTTCATCTTAGTTTGATTTGATAATAAAAGGTGGAGTTTGATGAATGCAGTCAACACGTAAAACGTGAGAAATGTAACGAGATGATTTACTTCCATCATTCTGTCATTGTAATGCTCAGGTTCTAGGAAGATGAAGACAATGATGAAAATGAGGATGAAGATAACACAGGGTTTATAAATTAGATACAAATAACAAGCCAACATGCTAAACAGTGTGCTCGGGCACAGACAATTACAGACAATGAACTGAAAACAAGCAGGAACTTAGGCCCCGTCCACACAAAGCCAGAGCTTTCCCTATTCTATCTTTTTTTCCTTGTTTCAAGAAATATCTGCGTACACACGAGATCAATGAAAACGACTCAAAATGATGTAGTATGAAGTGTATGCCAGGCCAGTCTTAATGTGGCGCTGTAATTCTGCCACAGAAATACACTAAAACGGAGAAGAGTTATGGCTAGAAGGGGTACAGCAATGGTGCGAAATGAGGCAAAATCTCACAATAAAATAACAATAAATACATGTGCTACTTACCAGATGTTTTTTATTAACGCCTACACTGTAAAAAAAGAAAAGCTGACATAACTTAAAATTGTAAGGCTACTTGCTGCACAGCGTTTTTGAGTTTACTCAACTTTTACATAAAGTAGTTCACTCAACTCAGTTAACTGAGTAAGGTCACATGTCTCCCAATTTAAGATCTTTTGTTCAGCTGATTGAGTTTTGATTGTTTTTTTGATTTTGTGTTGAAAATTGTTAATGATTTTATGTCACCATCATGGTGATTAGTGTTTTCTTTAGTTGGGCAGTTTGACGACTTTTTAATGTTAGTGTTTCTCGGGCTCCTGAATAAGAATATAATCGTTGTGTAGTGGTTTAATTCACAATTTTTATGACCGAGTTTAATATGAGCAATATACTTTTAACTTTGTTTTATTGTGATTCTAGAAAAGATACAGCATGGTTTTAATCAGAAAAGCTGAATAAGGTTTAAAACCAATTGTACATTAAGCACTTTGACCTCCTGTGAGATTTACTCCCACAGATATCAAAAATCAGCCTATGAATCTCAACAATGGTGACATGCTTCATGCCGCAATGCATGCTGGGAGCCATGGATGAGTTTTGCATGATGCTCCCAGAATGCATTGTTAACGCGTTGCAACTTGTATGCTTGTTAACTTGCAATTACAAATCGAATTTACAATTAATACTAGGTTGGTCCAACAATTGTTGAACCAACTTCTTTTCAGTGGTTAAGCCAACTTTTTTGCATTTAATTGTCCAGTTAACTAAAACATAATCATTAGCCAAAATTTTTGTGAGTTGGATTGTTTACAGTGTACACCCTAAACCTACCCTTACAAAAATGTAAATACAGAAATTAAATGACGCAATATTGATGTGCGCATGCCCAGTGCCCATAGTTTCCCTTTCAAGTGTTTCCCACGCGGGGGACGTGGTATGATGACATCACCGTTTCACAAAATATACAGATCGGTTGTAGCCTACACACGAAAACGCAAGGGTGTCATTTTCAGATTTATCCACTCTGGGACCCGGTTTCAAAAAATATCGGATTCATGCTCTCAAAACGCCTTCCAGAGCCGGTTTATGGGATCAGATTCACGCCAAATTTATTGCAGTCACGCATAAAAAAATAATAAGCGTGAATCAAAATTTAAAAAACACGTGAAAATATAACGCACAAAACTGAAAAATCAATGCAAAGTTAACCAGAATCACAAACAACGCAGTCACGGAAATAAAAATAATAAGCGTAAATCAAATATTTAAACAAGTTAAAAATTATATTGCTCAAAACTGAATCATGAATTCAGAATTATCTGAATCACTCACAAAATCATGATTTCTGCTCTTATTTTTATTTTTTGCATGTCCATGCTCTTTTCTCCTTTGCTCTTGTTTCCACATTCTGTGCTTGTGGAAGTTTACATTACTCCAACGCGACTCATGCAGTTCAGCCAGCCACTGTTGAGCTACGAGTATAACCGTTCTCTATCACTATATCTGCAAGGAAATACATTATTGTGTTGTTATGAATATAATCTTAGGACTCTATTCTTATGATAGATGTTTTAGGGGGGCTTCTTATAATTAAAGCAGTAAAATTAACATTATCACTTGAGCTACTGACGCTTAACTGGCCATCCAGCAGCCTGTTGAGCGAGTATAACCCGTTCTCTATCACCAGTGGTGGAAGCAATAGGCTACAAATAACCAGAGACATATTGACTTTAGTAAAAGTAGAAGTACCACAATGACAACCCTACTTAAGTAAAAGAGTACCTGATTTGAAATGTACTTTATGAGAATTAAAAGTACTTGCATGACAATTTATTCTATTAATGTCTATTCTAATAATTTAAAAAAGTTTAATTAAGTTAGTTTTGGGTTAAAAATTGTGCTTACCATCTGTGGCCCAGTTTGCGTAGAAAGAGTCATTTTCCTCCAGAGTGGAGAGTGACTTTCTAAAGATTTCTTTCCTTTCTGAAGCTCATTCCGCTCGCAGCACCCTCAACCCAGAAAGCCCTTTGCGACATGTGCTGGTTCGAATATAGGCTATCTGAAATAAGTAGCTAGGACTGCCCCCAACAAAAAAAAAAAACTAATTCTAGTAGCCTATTCATTCATTTAAGCCGTTATTCACACAGCGCTGGCACCTCCATGTCATTGTCGGCTTACTCTGCTATATTTGCTTATTGTTTATTAAATCCAGGCAAATGGTTGATAAAACATTGATTAAAATTAAGATACAATTTATTTAAAACGAAATTCATTTAAAAAAAAGGCTTTCAACAAAACAAAACTTAGTGTTGTCAAAATCAGTTCTGTCCCCCATGTCTTCTGACACATTGCGCATCTTATCCTGTTCACTTTCATAATCAACGTAGATTAAATAAATACAAAAACATTATAATATTTGAACATATGAAATTAAATACGTGTTCTCGTTGTGCTTCGTCAAGTTTTGACGTGTTTTATAGATGCGATAATGTTTCTTATTCATATTTGGTTACATTCCATCATCGGCTGTGAAAAAAATATTTCTTTGGAATGAGAGTGGCACTAACCAACTATTTGGGGTCATGATCATTTGACCAATTTCTGATTAACCTCTCTAAAATTGATTGTGTAAATTTATATATTTAATAATATATTCATGATTGTAAACAAATATATTTCCTTGCACAAACAGTGGGCCTTAGAGATGCGCGGTTGGAAGTTACAGCTGCGGACTCCGCGGATCGGGTGGATGACGTGACGAAAAATAATATTTTAATATTTTAAATTCGGGCGGGTGGTTCAACCATTCAAATTAATAATAAAAAAAAAAAAGATATAGGCCTACATTGTTAAATATTGTTGCAGCGCCTGGTAGGCCACTAAGCAAACCTGCAAGCTAGGAGCCCAGCTGTCAGTATGGAGGCCTAAACATCTCGTGGGTTTGTTTCAATATTAGTTATATCTTAAAACAGCCAGTCATTGTAGTCACTCGGGGAATAGGCATTTAAAAAAGAGAACGCAAGAGCTAAACTTCAAATTCAATAACATCCACAGCAGAAAACGAAAAAATAGTCTGAAAACTTTGCCCATTAATTAGACGTGCAAGGCAAGCAGACAAGTTTTGGAGTTGTTATGGACAATTAAAAATGTGAACATGCGTTGCACAGTTGTGCGGTGGACTTTCAGCGAATTTCAGTGAACGAATAGAGTCTGTTTTTCTTTAATATTGAGGCTCCATAGTGTTAGGCCAAGACGCGCTCTCTTCCCATGCAGTCAAAATAACGGTTTAATTTCTTCAGGCTCGTCCTAGTCGTCACCCTGACATGACGCGTAATTGTTAATTAATAATAATAGTTAATTGAGATGTGCGTAGAGTTAATTAGCCTATAATGTGAATGACTTGTTACTTTATTCTTTTTGCAATAGGCATTAATTAGTAGTAGGATAAATAGCAGCATATTGAAATTATGTGCCAAATTGCGTTTTTTATCACAATGAAACAATTGTACAGTAGCCTATTCAGGTAACGTCAGGTTTGCTGATGTGCGTTTTATTTATGGTGTTTATTTATTTTTGTCCCTGTGCGCCGATCGATTCCCTGCTGATATTCTGGGGTACAATATAGGCTATTCATAGCCAATAGGCTAGCAGGAGCATGGGAAGTGGAGGTGCTGCAAATTTGAGTTAATTTACATGTATTCATTTTTAGCTCTTTTAGCATTTTTAGCATTTTTATTCATTTTTAGCACTTTAAGTAGCCATTAAAAAAAGTCTTAATATTTATGTGTAATTATGTTTTTAAAACATACATGAGGTCATATTGTGACCGTTGCGGTGTGGATATAGAGAATGCGTAGAGCAGTAATATTTACGGCCTTTCTGAAGATTCCGTTCATTTCTAAAGCTCATGCCCTTTGTTGCATGCTGGTTAGAATATATGCCTATCTGAAATAAATAGCTAGGGCTGCCCCCAGCTAAAGTTTTTTTTTCCTAGTTGTTCATTTAAGCCGTTGTTCATGCTGCGCTGGCGCCTCCATGCCATCGTCTGCTATATTTGCTTATTATTTATTAAATCCTCGAAATTGGTTGACAAAACATTGATTAAAATTAAGATACAATTTATACAAAACAAAATTCACTTAAAAAAAAAGGCTTTCAACAAAACAAAACAAAACTTAACAAAACTTAAAGTGGTCGAAATCATTTCTAACCCCGTCCGCGCGCAGCCCAATTTTCGAGGCCGCGCGGACGGTCCGCGTGCAACAGCGCATGCGCCAGCAGTACAGAAGAGTCCACTAGGTGGCAATACGCACAGTTTTGAGCACAGTGTTCAGCCGTCGAAGAAGAGTGTGCAAAGACCAGTTTAAAAACAACACGCTCGAAAAAAAAAGATTTTTTGATTCTTCAGTGTTTCTTCCAAACTATGTTGCAATGCACTACAGTTCTTCTCCGATCATGCCCAGCGAATGTCCCGTTGATGACAGGACTCAGTGCTGCCCTCCGATGTCTGGTAGAGCATAGAATTTTTTTTACTGCGCATGTGTCGAACGCTATCATCCACGCGCATCCGTTGTGTAGTTTACTTTGTAAGACGTGCGGACAGGGCTGCGCGCGTGACGCGTCCGGGCGCGGTAAGTGAAGTATACCCGGGGCTTTACGCAGCAAACTTCTTCCCGGCAGTCAAAGCAGCATTGCGTTGTGAAAGTGCGGACTCAGCGGAAGACCGTGAGGGTTTAGGGTGCCATTTGGGACAGGGCCTGAGTGTCTGTTTCCATGGTGAATCATTGATTCGTCGCTCTGTTGAGAATGCCTTGTGTGTTAACTGGGAACATAGGCCCTGTCCCAAATGGCACACTTCATGTGCACTTTCGGTCTTGTGGACTTACAATGGCTGTTGCAGCAGACTTCTTCCCAGCAGTCAAAGCGTCATTACATTGTGAAAGTGCGGACCCAGAGGAAGACCGTGAGGGTTTAGGATGTCATTTGGGACAGGGCCATACTCTGAGCTGTCTGAACTTATGGTGCGTTCCATTATGGTCAACGATCCGACTCGGCCTTCGGATATGACGTCACTTCCACACTTCAAGCGTTCTGGTATGTTTTGCGCGTCCGAGTCGGAGAAAAACATGGACGGCGCCTCGTCATGCAGTGCGCGCTCCACACTCCACACACACACTTGGTTATGCGCCTAATAATAGCTAACAATAATCTAGGTTAACGTTATCAAATCAAATCATGCATTTTCTAACGTTACCTACCGCGAGTCAGCGCTGCGCCAGTTTGAAAAAGGCGGGTACAGGACCCTTTTTAATGAACATTTGTTGTAGGTCTACTAGGCATAGAGATATCTGAACATCTTTGCCAAATGAACATTTAAACAACTAAATCGGTCCAAAAACAATGAAAACAATTCATACTTACAAGTCACACAGGTCGCAGCCATCTTGTATTCCGATTCGGAATTCTTGCTCGGTGTCCTCACGGTTGTCCAAACTTCCGAGCGGCAAAATCAGAGGAAAGGGGGCGTGTTGGTGCGTGTTGCTAGGTAACGTCTGTCTTCCTAGTCGGAGCTCCGACACGGATAAATAATAGAACGCAGCATTACTCCCGGGGTCCGTTCTTCGTACCTCGCAAACTCAGTTAGCTTCGGAGTTCATCCCGGACTTGCTGTCATGGCAACAGGTCCGTAAGCTTACAGGCTTATTTCATGTAAAAAGGATTAGATTGCAACTTTTTAAGCGGTGTTGATACTTAAAATTTGTCCCAACCACTGCTACTTTACAAGAGTTTCTTACTGAACCAGGGGCCCGTTCTTCGTACCTCGCTAACTGGTGCTGCAAATTTGAGTTCATTTACATGTATTCATTTTTAGCATTTAGTCATTTATTTGTACACTTTAAATGGCCATTAAAAAAAGTCTTAATATTTATATGTTGAATTATGTTTTTATAACATACATGAGGTCATATTGTGACCGTTGTGGCGTGCATATAGAGAATGCGTAGAGCGGTAATATTTACGTGATTCCGTTCATTTCTAAAGCTCATGCCCTTTGTGTCATGCTGGTTAGAATATATGCCTATCGGAAATAAATAGCTAGGGCTGCCCCAGCTAAAGTTTTTTTTCCCTAGTTGTTCATTTAAGCCGTTGTTCATGCTGCGCTGGCGCCTCCATGCCATCGTCTGCTATATTTGCTTATTATTTATTAAATCCTCGAAATTGGTTGACAAAACATTGATTAAAATTTAGATACAATTTATACAAAACAAAACAAAACTTAACAAAACATAAAGTGGTCGAAATCATTTCTGACCCCCATGTCTTCTTACATATATCAAAATCATATTTCATAATCAACGTAGGCTAAATGAAAAAAAAACATTAAAATATTTAAACATATGAAACTAAACAAGTAAAGTAGGCTACAGAGAAATGTTGGAGCGGGATTTGAGCGCACGTCATTTTACCGGTGAGCGGTTCATGAGCTCCTTGAGTCACATGCTAGTAGGCTATGGTAGATTTATGGTAAATTTTTATTTCCTGTCGCTGTGCAGGCTCTATTATTGTATATGACAGAGTAAACAGCTCAATAACTATTTTAGTTAAAGGTTTAATGTAGGCCACAGTCTATTGCGCTACGGTTGCTCGTGTCAGCAGTGCCTTGCATCGCCCAACAAGGCTTTACAATCAGCGGATGGTGGGCAGGAGCGGCTTTGAACATTGGTCAAAAAACATTGGTGCGGACGGATTTTGTGATGCGGTTGCAGATTATATAAAAGCCCATCCGTGCATCTCTGGGCCTATAGTGAACGCATTTCACTCACAGCCAAGCGTCAGTAAGCACCCAGTGATAATGTTAATTTTACTACTTTAATTATAAGAAACCTCCCTAAAACGTCTATCACAGTGGCTGGCTGAACTACAGCATAAGTATTAGAGTGATGTAAACTTCCCTCTTCAATTGATTGGCTTGAGGATGAGCTGTCAATCTAGAACTAGTGGACCAATGGTGATGCAAAGACCCGCCCTAATTTACATGAAACTTGAACTGCAACATTTGAAATCACAAGATTTTTTGATTCTTCAGTGTTTCTTCCAAACTATGTTGCAATGCACTACAGTTCTTCTCCGATCATGCCCAGCGAATGTCCCGTTGATGACAGGACTCAGTGCTGCCCTCCGATGTCTGGTAGAGCATAGACATTTTTTTACTGCGCATGTGTCGAACGCGATCATCCGCACGCATCCGTTGTGTAGTTTACTTTGTAAGACGTGCGGACAGGGCTGCGCGCATGACGCGTCCTGGCGCGGTAAGTGAAGTATACCCGGGGCTTTACGCAGCAAACTTCTTCCCGGCAGTCCAAGCAGCATTGCGTTGTGAAAGTGCGGACTCAGTGGAAGACCGTGAGGGTTTAGGGTGCCATTTGGGACAGGGCCTGAGTGTCTGTTTCTATGGTGAATCATTGATTCGTCGCTCTATTGAGAATGCCTTGTGTGTTAACCGGGAACATAGGCCCTGTCCCAAATGGCACACTTCATGTGCACTTTCGGTCTTGTGGACTTACAATGGCTGTTGCAGCAGACTTCTTCTCAGCAGTCAAAGCGGCATTACGTTGTGAAAGTGCGGACCCAGAGGAAGACCGTGAGGGTTTAGGATGCCATTTGGGACAGGGCCATACTCTGAGCTGTCTGAACTTACTCCCGGGGTCCGTTCTTCGTACCTCGCAAACTCAGTTAGCTTCGGAGTTCATCCCGGACTTGCTGTCATAGCAACAGGTCCGTAAGCTTGCAGGCTTATTTCATGTAAAAAGGATTAGATTGCAACTTTTTAAGCGGTGTTGATACTTTACAAGAGTTTCTTACTGAACCAGGGGCCCGTTCTTCGTACCTCGCTAACTCAGTTAGATGGATTTGATTGTTGACGATTTGGCATGATCTTGGATTGTTTGGTTCTTCGACGCTTATCCTGGACTTGCTGTCATAGCAACAGGTCCGTAAGCTTAAACCTGCTCGCGAGCAGGCTTATTTCATGTAAACAGGATTAGATTGCATCTTGAGGTGATACTTAAAGGTCCCATGGCATGGCATTTTTCTATTATTTTATAGTGTTTCCTGAGGTGTACTTATATTGTTAGTATGATTTTTACATCATAAAATGTCATAATTTAGAAATAAAAGGCATTTTTTCTATACTGCTGTTTGCCCTGTGGCTGACTGCCCTGTTTCAAGAGGCGTGTCTGCTGTGAGACTTCAGTTAAAACGCCCACTGTTGTGATTGGCTGACATCTTTGCATTTGAAATTAGCGGAGGGGGCGTGGTTTAACGAGGTCTACAACGCACGAGCAGGCACGAGCTGCTGCCAGAGAGACGGATGGACCTGAGTTCACTTCTCATCAGTTCTCTCAGCATGTCTCAGTTCAGGGTGAACTGTTGTAGTTACTAGCATATACTTCAGGTTATTAGTTTATTTCTAGTCGGAGGGACTGTCACTCATGTCAGAAAGTTAGTAACTCTAGTAAATTATGGATCAGCGCTGACTCGAGACGCAAACCGTTTAGAACGATTCAGTCCGATTTGGTGAACTGGTTGGGTTCACTAAAAAGAACCGATTCAAAAGAATGATTCGTTCGCGAACCGGACATCACGGAGACGGAGCGATTGCTAACAAAGTTATAGTAACTACTGAGTTATGAGAGCGCTGTCGGTCAGCGCGAGTTTATCGTGTTTTTATCTGAGAGTTATGAATAAACACGAGTCCTAGTCACACCGAGTTCGTCTTCATCATTATTCTACCAACTTTGTAACACATGCAATGTACCATTACAGCGAGATGAACGAGTTAGTAAGTTTGATTAAAGCATTATTTCTACATATGTTCCAATCATATGAAAAGCGTCGGTGACGCGCATTGAGTAACTTACACAGCGCAAACAAAGACACAACAGCAGTAATCGAATGTAATCCAGTTTATTGTGGGGAAAGCTGGCTAGCCTAGCCGGATACCCTCACGCTTACCCCCCTTCTGCTTAATCTCACGCCGCGTTTGGTGCCTCCGCTGTGGGCCAGATGCAGTACTGGGGGTCGGGGATGTTGAAGGCCGAGCTTCGGCGTGCGTGAGGTTTATCTCTAAAGATGTGCTCTGCCAAAATGTTGAGCAGAAACTCCCGACTGTATGCACATTTAAGAACAGATAGATGCGACGAGGACGTACAAAAACACTGACTCACAAGATAGAAAACACGAAAACACCGTTCTGTCGGGAGAGAGAGAAGCCGCAGTGTGTGCACGAATAATAAATAATTAGCTACACATAAGAAATCACAGATCAGAAGGAACTGAAAAAAGACTTCTGTTTTCATTTGTACATCCAAACACTGAGAAACTGCCAGCGTTCACTCGTTCACAAGCCGAGGACAATAATATAGCGTTTGCATGGGCGTGCCAGATTCTCTGGGCGGAGGAAAGGGAGGTAACCGTTCCTGCTTGGACGTCAAACCAGGAGACTTCAGGATTGGCTCGTCTGGGCTGTCATTTTCTCAAAGGCAGAGAAAGACAGCCAGAACTCGGGTTTACACCGATCAACATTTCTATCCACTTGGGGACAATATTCAGGCTAGGGGAACTCATATTAATGTTGAAATACCTCATAAAATGAACATTTCATGCCATGGGACCTTTAAAATCTGTCCCAGACACTGCTACTTTATTACAAGAGTTCATTACTGAACCAGGGGCAATAATAATAATTTTAAATAATAATAATATACAAATTTTAAATTGTAATATGTATATGAGAATGTATATAATATTATAATGTTGTTTATAATACTATAGACACAGCCACTTGATTGAGCGATTTATTTGTGATGGAAAAATTACTTTATAATTTTATTGTTTATGTTGTTCAGTTAATCTGAGCCGTGCATTAATTTAAGTGATGATGGATATTATGGGATGGCTTGATACAGCGCAGCAGATGCAGATAATTTGATCTTGACCCTTAAGAAACTTTATACTGTCATGTTACAAATCTGCTTCAAATTTAATTAAAAATGTAATTACACCATTGAAATAAAAATGTAAACTAAAATGTACAAATACTGTGTAAATTCGTGAATATAATTGGTAATCATGTAAAAAAAAAAAAATCATTGATCTATTATAACTTTTATGTTGGTTTGGTCGTTTAGCTGTTTCCTTATAAAGATCCAGATATTCGTGAAGTTTTTTTTTTTGTGTAATTTGCCAAGTTTTTTGCCAGGTGGCTTTTTTAATTATATGATGTCATTACATTGCTGTCTTGACGCCAACCAATCGCTGCATTGCTGATCATGGTTTCGAGTTTCGATGCATCTGCCCTCTTCAGGGAACACAAGAACGCACAGTAATCTTAGATAATTTAATCCAGATATTTTAATCCAATCCGCAAATTCGTTTGAAGAACCAAATTAGCCAGAGATCAGTTATCATGCTTAAAAGATCTGGGATCTGTCAAATCATCTCAGATGTATTAAGCAAGGTACGAAGAACGGACCCCAGTTTGTTTGTTTGTTTGAGGCAGCTAAACATTATTATTATTATTATGTGGTGCGTAACTACAAAATTAGCTAACTACTTATTACAATGATTATAACTTCAACTGATTATTTCGAAATAGTGAGAATGTTTTATCATTTGGATTGTCGAGAAGGTAAAGAATTTAAGGGGGATAGAGACATTTGAAACTAGCTACTTTTCATGCTAGCTTTTTCAGATAATAGTTTACCAAATATTTATAAAGATTCTCAAAATAGAAAATGTGCCTCGTAGGGACAACACTCTATTCATGGAAAGCTAGCATTTTATTTTTCCATCATCCACAGATCTGTTTCACAATTTGTTTTGCTTTATCTTTTAATTATGTCTTGTACAGTGATAACTTGTGTGCTGAAGTCAACCACAATTGGAGTAGAAAATATCAACCCAGCGGGTAAAACTATTTTTAGAGTTGGAGAAAGAGTGGAGATCACCTGCACAGAAAAATACTGGTTCAGTGGAACAAAAAAATCCATCGAATCATTCACATGTCAAGATGATGGGCGGTGGGATCATGAGCCTGGTTGTGAGGGTAAGATTATAGAGAAACACTTCTGCATTAGAGCTGAACTTACTGCATGTTATTAAAATAATGTGAATCTTGTTTCAGCAATTAGATGTGAAGTTCCACGTGACCAGCATATGGTTTGGCCGTACTCTTACATCTGGGAAGATCGGAAATTTGGAGCAATAAAATCTTACAGTTGTGATCGTGGATATGATCAAGTGGACAAAGTGGACACAGTGGCCACATGCACACGAGACGGATGGACACCAAAACCACAGTGTAGTATGTGCTGATATTAATGTTACAGTCTGTGCAAATGATTTAACATATATTATGAATTCTAATTAATGATGGATATTTGTTTACAGAAAAAATGTGTGCAGCACCAAACATCCAAAATGCACATATTGTGGGAAATCGGGAACCAAACTACAAGATGTATTCAATAATACACTATAAATGTAAAACTGGATTTGTACCAGATCAGCTTGTACAAATCACCTGTAATTCCCAGAGTAAATGGACAGGCATACAGCGATGCTCTGGTATGTTACAGTTACATATATTACAGATACTAGAACCTTTCAATATTCAATGAAATCATTATGTATCTTCACAATGATAACTCAAAAACATGTAATCAGACTTTTGAAAAGTTTTGAAACTGTTTCGTCACAGCAAAGACAAACTTGTGCCCTGATAAATATGTGGAAAATGGGTTGATATACAAAAACTCCAGTGAGAAAGAATTAATTTACTCCTGCAAAGAAGGTTATAAACCATTCACTGGGAACTGGTGGGATTCAGTGACATGCAGAGAAGGCTCTTGGTCGGAAGAACCTCGGTGCATCCGTGAGTTTTATTACTGTCAGTCTCAGGTGTTAGACAAATGATAGTGTACTGAAATGTGCTCCCTGTTTTCTGTCTTTATAGGGGAGGAAGAATGTGGTGCTTTTCCCAGTGTTCCCCATGGAAAACTTCGTGATGGAAATGTTGAAGTGGAATGTGATCCAGGGTTCATATCAACTCCACGCTTCATTAAATGTGTCAGTGGTACATGGGAGACACCAGTTTGTGAGGGTGAGCTTCTCAATTCTCATTGCATGTTTGTGAGGAGCAGCAACAGCATATAGTGGACAATAGAGTCTATCGACAATCTGATCTCAGTCTTTCTGGAGTTCATGAATTCACTTTTTTTTTCAGTGGGTGTGCATTGTAACATTCCTCCAAAGGTGGAAAATGCACTCATAACATCTAAACCTGAAGAATTTTATGTAGATGGATCTAGTGTAACATACGCATGTGGAAGATCAATCTCAATTAATGGGAATAGCACAGTTTTCTGCCGCAATGGAAATTGGGAAGAACCACCAACATGTAAAGGTGAGGTTTTGATTGGTGATGATAACTGTCTTTTAAAACTTCTTACAGATTAGAAAACAAAACATTTTGGTAGGTTTAAATCTTACCAAATTGAAGATACTTGGATATTTGAAAATCAAGATGAATAACATTCATACACAGAATATGTTGTGGTAGTTATGACAATTATTATTAAATCAGTTTGCTTTGAAGATCCTGGGAAATCAGAAATTGAGTTTTGGCACTTTTGCTCTAGATTAATATTATAATATGATGTTAAACATTATCAGTTTCATTTGCTTTTAAAAATTGACTTGTTTTTTCTCTTCTGGGAAAACAGCAAAAATATGGGTGACTCATCCTATGCAACAGTTTTTTTGTCCAAATGTTTTCTAGAGTCAGAATCAAACGAGTGTTTTAGTGCCATTGTTCTAAATGTCCTTCTCATAAAGATACTCACCAGCTTGAAGCCAATAGAGAAAGAGGGTTGAGTGGTTTAAAAATAGTCACTTTAATCCTCAGTGAATTCGCAAAATAAAAGAGATTATAGAAACTTTATAAATAAAGTAGCACAGACATTAAGTATAATGTACAAACCTGAATTTATCCAAATAAGCAACATTTAAAAGAATGAATCTGACTCCACTCAGCCACTCTCCACATATATATCATAAACCTGTTCCCATTCAGTCGGTCACTCTTGATGCCAAGTCGGAGTACCGACGAATAGGAATCTCGCTCGCGAGAGCCAATCTACTTCGAGTGTAACTAAACGAGCCAATGCACATTGGCATGCAATGATTGCACCAGGTGCTCATACCACGCCGTGCGGGTATAAATAAGACAGGTGATTGCATCAAATCAACCTTTTGCTTCGGAGCCGGGTGGTAGATAGTTACGCCAGATATCACTCACTACTTCGCAGTCCTGACCTAAGACGGAAGCCGCCTTTCGGAAGCGATCTCTTCAGTCGGTGTTGGTGTGACGGCACAGCAGCGATCGCGTGGTTTTCGGATCATCTCTCTGTGTTGTTTGTTAGAGCAATCACAAAGGCTGTTCTCACAGCTGGTTCGGTGCGCTAGGTGGAGAGCGCTGAAAAGCCGTTCTTACGGCTGGTAAGAGAGCGCCTTCGTGTGAGAGAGCGCGCACGTCAGGCTGCACCCACCCCCTGACTGTGTCGCCGCGACCCCGCCCCCTGCGTGCTTCAGCACCAAGGAGAGCGTCCTTCTGAAAGAGCAAACACAGATAGAGCTTACGTCTTTTTCAAGATGACATTCTATCTGTGTGTTTCTGGATGCGGTGGTTACCTGTCACCAAGGGATGGTCACCAGTGCTGTATCTCGTGTTTGGGCGTTCAGCATGCTGAGGCAGCGCTGGTGGATGACTCATGTTCTCACTGCGGGAACATGACCATCTCGGAGTAGCGGTCTAGACTCCATCTCGCAAGGGGTGGAGTCCCCGTGCCTCTGCCTCGATCTAACCCTCCACAGAGGGTTACTTCAGGCAGTAGCATGGATGATTTGAGGGTTACAGTGAGCACGCTTCCCCCGGGGAACCCTCATCCCTCTCGCACTCCGCAGCCAGTAGAGCTGTCGTTGGAACGAGGTGGGCCGTCCTCGAGATGTGCACCATCCGTATCCTTCGGGGCTCCCCCTGATGATCAGATGTCCATCGCTGCATCGGAGGGAGGGTCAGACTTCTCTGGAGATGACGTGTCGGCGCAGGGGGCTCCTTCGGGAAGATCCGCTGTGCCCGATACAGATCCAGAGATGATGGCCATGCTTTCCCGGGTCGCCGAGAAGATCGGGCTCGTGTGGAACCCTTCACCGTGTCCCGAACCTTCAAGGTTGGATTATTGGTTTCTCGGGGTGGCCCGTGCTGGTTCTCAGCGCCCCACCCCGGTTCCTTTCTTCCATGGACGGCACCTTTTACTGCCCGAAACCGGCCCAGTGGATCCTCCTCCCTCACCACCCTCGATGGCGGACCTGCAAAGGGTTACACGCAGGTTCCTCCCGTGGAACAGGCCGTTGCTATGCAACTGTGCCCTAACTCCACATCCAGGGGGAACCCGTGTCTCCCCTCCCGAGCCTGTAGGTACTCGTCCGATCTGATCGGAAAGGCCTACCAGGCTTGTGGAGAGGCAGGCTCCGCCTTACACGCTATGGCGTTGTTGCAGGTTCATCAGGCCCAGGCACTGAAGAACCTGCACGAGGGTGGTCACGATCCCGCAGTTCTCCAAGAACTGAGAACCGCAACGGACCTCGCGCTTCGTGCGACAAAGGTTACGGCGCGGGCCGTGGGTCGTGCGATGTCCACTATGGTGGTCCAGGAACGCCATCTCTGGCTGTGTCTGGCAGACATGAGGGAGACCAACAAGATCAGGTTCCTTAACTCCCCTGTCTCCCAGACCGGCCTCTTCGGCGACACGGTCCAGAACTTCGCCCAGCAGTTCTCGGCCGCACAGAAGCAGACTGAGGCCATCAGTCACATCCTGCCACGGCGGTCAGCTGCTGTCTCCACCCGCCACCGGCGACAAGTCTGCTTGTCGCCGAGGGCGGCCGCCTGCGTCTGCCTCCGCTCCTGCGTCGCAGCAGCAGCCTCCACCCAAGCGACGTCGTGGAGCCGGGCACAAGCAGGCCGCCCCGCCCGTCCAGGCTCCTGCCAAGAGAGGTGGCAAAGGCAGCGGCAAGGGCAAGCGGCCCTGAGACGGGCGACCCGGAGATGGGGAGGACTGTTCTTCTGGAGACGGTGACCGCACCGCTCCATCCCCCGGAGGAGGGCCGGGAGGAGAATCTTGTGTTCCGTTTTGTTTCTGTTCAGCCCCAGCGGTACCCAAATTTTCAATAAAAGAGCAGTTTCCTCCATCTCTGGGTCCTCAGGGGGTTCGGAGAGTTGTGGCCGGTCAAACGCCGGACCACACTCATCCTCCCCCTTTGCCAGCGGGCAGCAGTGGACGACCTCCTCACGTTCCTCCTGCCCACCTGTGGAATCAGGTAAGTGTTGCACAGCACACTCTCACCTCGCTGCGGGCCGCCTCCACGAGACAGCCGCCCCAGCCCGGTACCTGCATTCCACCTCACTGCCCCACGGTGGGTACGCCGTTGGTCCCTATGGTCCCGCTTGCACGGTCTCTGCGAGTCTGGTTAGAGCTCCCCAGTCCGACTCGCTGGCTCATTCGGACCATCAGGCTCGGCTATGCGATTCAGTTCGCCCGGCGCCCCCCCAGGTTCAAGGGCGTCCGCTTCACCTCGGTGAATGCTGCAGATGCCCATGTCCTGCGTGCGGAGATCGCTGTCCTACTTGCGAAGGACGCGATAGAGCCGGTCCCTCCAGCCAATATGAACAGAAACGCATTTTCGAAATACATCCGTCCCCAAGATTGGTTTGCAGTGATCGACCTGAAGGACGCGTACTTTCATGTCTCGATTCTTCCTCGACACAGGCCGTTTCTGCGCTTTGCGTCCGAGGGTCGAGCATATCAGTACAGAGTCCTGCCCTTCGGGCTGTCCCTGTCCCCCCGTGTCTTCACGAAAGTCACGGAGGGGGCCCTTGTGCCCATGAGAGAACAGGGCGTTCGCATCCTCAACTATCTCGACGACTGGCTCATTCTAGCACAGTCCAAGGATCAGTTGTGCGAACACAGGGACCTGGTGCTCAGACACCTCAGCCAGTTGGGTCTTCGGGTCAACTAGGAAAAGAGCAAACTCGCCCCCGTGCAGAGGATCTCTTTTCTCGGTATGGAGTTGGATTCGGTCGAACAGACAGCGCGCCTCACGGAGGGGCGTGTCCAGTCGATGCTGAGCTGCCTGAACATGTTTCAAGGCAGGATGGCGGTTCCACTGAAACAGTTCCAGAGGCTCCTGGGGCATATGGCGGCCACTGCGGCAGTAACACCGCTCGGCCTGCTTCATATGAGACCGCTTCAGCATTGGCTACATGGCCGAGTCCCGAGATGGGCGTGGCAACGCGGCACTCACCGGGTGAGCATCACACCGGCCTGCCGCCAGTCCTTCAGTCCATGGTCAGACCCCTCGTTCCTTCGGGCCGGAGTGCCCCTGGAACAGGTGTCCAGGCACGCTGTGGTTTTCACGGATGCCTCTGCCATGGGCTGGGGAGCCACGTACAATGGGCATGCAGTGTCAGGGGTTTAGACGGGCCCGCACCTGCATTGGCATATCAATTGCCTCGAGTTGCTAGCAGTGCATCTTGCTCTGAGCCGCTTCAAAGCGCGGTTACGGGGCAAAGATGTACTGGTCCGCACGGACAACACTGCGCCCGTTGCGTATATCAACCGACAAGGTGGTCTGCGCTCCCGTCGCATGTCGCAACTTGCCCGCCATCTCCTCCTCTGGAGTCAGAAGTGTCTGAGGTCGCTTCGGGCCATTCATGTCCCTGGTGTGCACATCCGTGTGGCCGACGAGCTTTCACAAGCTGCGCTCCCAGGCGAGTGGCGACTCTACCCCCACGTGGTTCAGCTGATTTGGAGACAGTTCGGGGTGGCACAGGTCAACCTGTTTGCCTCCCCAGAAACGTCCCACTGCCAGTGGTTCTATTCACTGACCGAGGGTACACTCAGCACGGATGCCCTGGCGCACATTTGGCCCCAGGGGCTGCGCAAATATGCGTTTCCCCCAGTGAGCCTACTTGCACAGACTCTGTGCAAGGTCAGGGAGGACGAGGAGCTCTGGTGGCGCCGTACTGGCCCAACCGGACCTGGTTTCCAGAACTTATGCTCCTCGCGACAGCCCCTCCTTGGCCGATTCCTCTGAGGAAGTCACGACCATGTAGAAGGTAAGACGGTTGGGAAGCACGACCTGGTCGTCAGGTTCCTTAGGGGGGCGAGACGGTTAAATCCTCCTCGCCCTCCCTCCATACCCTCTTGGGATCTTGCTCTGGTGCTCCGAGCACTTCAGAACGCCCCATTTGAGCCTTTGCAGTCAGCAGAGCTAAAGATTATGTCTATGAAGACCTTGCTGTTGGCTGCATTGGCCTCCATCAAGAGGGTAGGGGACCTGCAGGCATTTTCGGTCGACGAATCGTGCCTAGAGTTCGGGCCGGGTGATACCCACGTGGTGTTGAGACCCCGGCCTGGCTATGTGCCCAAGGTTCCTACCACTCCCTTCAGGGACCAGGTGGTGAACCTGCAAGCGCTGCCCCCGGAGGAGGCAGACCCAGCCCTAGCTTTGCTCTGTCCCATCCGCGCTCTGCGGGTTTACGTGGATAGAACTCAAAGCTTCAGAACTTCAGTTCAGATCTTTGTCTGTCACGAAGGCCAGCAGAAGGGAAAGGCAGTCTCCAAGCAGAGGATGGCCCACTAGATAGTGGATGCCATCACCTTGGCTTACCAAGCACAAGGTGTGCCCTGTCCGCTCAGGGTGCGAGCACACTCTACTAGAAGTGTTGCATCCTCCTGGGCGCTGGCACGTGGCGCCTCGCTGTCAGACATCTGTAGAGCTGCGGGCTGGGCGACACCCAACACGTTCGCTAGATTCTATAGCCTACGTGTAGAGCCGGTCTCCTCCTGTGTTCTCACCTCAAACGGGTAGAAGCACTGAGAGGCCCCGGCTCTTGTCGGCTTGCTGCGGGGCAGAAGCCATGGCGCTTTGGTAGGGATTCCTATTCGTCGGTACTCCGACGTGGCGTCGAGAGTGACCGACTGAATGGGAACGTCTCGGTTACGTATGTAACCCTCGTTCCCTGAAGGAGGGAACGGAGACGCCACGTCCCGTCGCCATGTCCTCTGTACCCTGTTGGGGTGCCTGTCTACCTACCCGGCTCCTCAGCAAAAGGCTGATTTGATGCAATCACCTGTGTCTCACCTGTGTCTCACCTGTGAGCGAGATTCCTATTCGTCGGTACTCCGACGTGGCGTCTCCGTTCCCTCCTTCAGGGAACGAGGGTTACATACGTAACCGAGACTTCCAGTAGACAAAATCCATCAAATTGAGTTGAATAATCCTTGCATTTTTTCATATTATAAATTAAGAAATAATACTAGAGCAATAAAACATACAACTAATAAAAAATGTTGTATAAATCTTAATGGTTACTACACAATGTAAATATTAAAGCCAAAAAATATGTATCAAAGCAACTTTCATGAAGTAAAATCACTAAAATCCTTCCTTCCACTGGAAACAAAAATAGTCCCCTGACCATGAACAGCAACTGAAGTTACATTATTACACCATTAGATAGCAGTAAATACTGTCTTAATGAGTGAGTTTTATTACTGTCAGTCTCAGATGTTAGACGAATGAAAGTGTACTGAAATGTGCTCCCTGTTTTCTGTCTTTATGGGGAGGAAGAATGTGGTGCTTTGCCCAGGGTTCCCAATGTTAAACTAACCCTTCGTGATCAAGGAAATGTTGAAGTGAAATGTGATCCAGGGTTCATATCAACTCCAGGCTTCATAAAATGTGTCAATGGTACATGGGAGACACCAGTTTGTAAAGGTGAGCTTCTCAATTATCATGTTTGTGAGGAGCAGCGACAGCATATAGTGGACAATATAATAGTGGAATTAATACTAGAGCTTAATAAAACATTTTGTATAAATCTTAATGGTTACTACACAATGCAAATATTAAAACCAAAAAATTTAAAATCGCTAAAATCCTTCCTTCCGCTGGGAAAATAAGTCTCTGACCATGAACAGCAACTGAAGTTACATTATTACACCATTAGATGGCAGTAAAGACCGTCTTAATGAGTGAGTCGGTCAGTAGTGAAGACTTTTATATTGGACTGAAACTTGTGGTGAACACGGAGCAAGACGCAACTGACAAATGCTCTGACTAGCGCTGTCAGCCAGGGTTGCCAAGTCTGCGGTTTTCCCGCAGAATTGGGCTACTTTAACACTGTTGCCGCGGGCTGTTTTTCATGTCCGCGGGTTGAAGCGACTCCAATTATGTGATATTTACATATATTATCAAAAAACATTTGGGAGCATATGTGCGATAATTGTTGAGGTGCGACCTGTTTTAATTTCTCTACGAAACATTTGCTTATTACTGCACAGTATGTGCCCGCTGTGAGCTGATACAGTGACTGATCCACCGTTCTATAAATAACCAATTACACTTCATCTTTACTCTTAACTTTAAAGCAGACTTTAACTAACTAGCACGCAAAATCACTGTAAAAAAAAATCAGGTCTCTATTTTAAAATTTTCTAGTGACCGATCACATCTAAATTTTTTAGTTGGCCAAATTGAATTTCTGAAAATTTTCAATTGGAGACCTGAATTTTTTTTACAGTGATGTAAAGAGCTGACGAAGAGAAATATTTTTTTGAAGGGGCAAGTGAAAGAACCAGATTAAAACGTCAAAAATAACTAAGCAATCACCAAAACATGAGTGATTCTTGATTTTGATTTTATTTAATTTAGTGTAAGTGGCGATTGATGGTGGATAATAATTTTTTACTTATTGTTAGTTATATTTTATTGCCTAGCTGTGAAATGTCCAGCCATCCACACAGATAAAGGTGTGACTGCATCAGGCAACAAGGTGGAGGGAAGTTATGCTGGTGTTCCGTATTGTCACCAAATGATCACAGACTTCTGTCAAATTAACCAATTCAACTAAACCTCTTTCCCTTTTGCTTTTCACAGATAAAACCATCACGAGTTCAAGTCCGAGTCCGAAAGGGGCCAAGTTGGACAATAAGAACTCACACTTGAGTCCGAGTCCGAGTCCGAGTCCGAGTCCGAGTCTGAGTCTGAGTCCGAATCCGAGTCCCGAGTCGACTCCGCCCATGTCCAGAAAGTAATTAAATTAAAAAAAAAATTAGAAATTTATATTAATATTTTAACCTTTCAACCCATTAAACCAATGGCAATATAAAATTTAACAAAAAAACACTTACATCTTGTCATTGCCATTTAACAATTTTATTTTGTCAACAGAACGTCTCGGTTACGTATGTAACCCTCGTTCCCTGAAGGAGGGAATGGAGACGTACTTGGGATCTGATCTCAGAGACCAATCTACTTCGAGTGTATTAAAAACGAGCCAATGGAGATTGGCATGCGATCCACGCATTCCACGCACCGCCCCGCAGCGCGGGTATAAATAAGGAAGTGGAATGTTTGATCATTGCTTTTTTCTGCTGAGGAGCCAAACTAGTGACTCGGCCCCCTAGCGGAAGCACAGCACCTGGCGACGGGACGTACGTCTCCGTTCCCTCCTTCAGGGAACAAGGGTTACATACTTAACCGAGACGTTCCCTTTCAGTCGGTCACGTTCGACGTACGTCGGAACTGACCGACGAATTGGGATCCCTACCAAAATGCCAGGGCGCTGGCCCTTCCAGCGTCCTGCTTGAGCGCACGTACTGGACCGTCTTAGATGGTACGGAAGTCAGGGCTCCAAGCAGGGAGGTCAGTCACTGCTGTTTCTGCAAGACCCACCCAGTGTGACTATTGGATAACGCTGGGAAAGCGTGCCGTCTCGGGAGATGGTACCAGTGAGGGCCCCCCGGTCCTCCTCCGGGGGGTGGGGGAGGGATGCGGACATCATCTCCCTCAGAGCAGCTCCCGTCTTCCCAGGGCTGCCCTTCTCAGGGCCGCTTCCCCTTGCGCTTGCCGGCCGGTTTAGCGGGGCCCTGAGCGGGTTGGGCGCCTCCCTTACGTCCGGCACCCTGCTTTCCCGATGGAGGCTGCTGCTTGGGTTTCGCAGGGGCGGAGGCGGACGCAGGGGGACGCCCTCGGCGACGAGCAGGCGGAGGTGCTGCCGGCGACGACTGGGTGGAGGCAGCAGCGGGTCGTCGGGGCAGGATGTTCTTAATGGCCTCCGTCTGCTTCTGGGCCACCGAGAACTGCTGGGCGAAGCTCTCGATGGCGTCGCCGAAGAGGCCGGCCTGAAAGACAGGGGCGTTGAGAAACCGGACCTTGTCGGAATCACGCATGTCTGCCAGGTTCAGCCACAGGTGGCGTTCCTGGACCACTAGTGTGGACATCGCCCGACCCAGGGAGCGTGCAGTGACTTTCGTCGCCCGGAGAGCGAGGTCCGTCGCCGCACGCAGTTCCTGCATAACACCCTGGTTGGAACTACCCTCGTGCAATTCCTTTAGCGCTTTGGCCTGGTGGACCTGCAGGAGCGCCATGGCATGCAGAGATGATGCGGCTTCCCCGCAGGCGGTGTAAGCCCTGCCCGTGAGACCGGACGAGAACTTACACGCCCGGGAGGGGAGACGCCCCGCCAGTCTGCAGCGGTCTTGGGACACAGCTGCATCGCCACAGACCGCTCGACTGGGGGGATTCCCACGTAGCCCTTAGCCGCACCACCATCGAGGGTAGTGAGGACGGAGGAGTCAGTCGACCGTGAGCGAGCGTTGTAAGGCGCTACCCACGACTTCGTGATCTCCTGATGCCCTTCCGGGAAGAAAGGAACCGGGACGGGGCGCTGAGAACCAGCACGGGCCGTCCCGAGAAACCAATCGTCCAACCGCGAGGGTTCGGGACACGGTGGAGGGTTCCACTCGAGCCCGACACTCGCGGCGGCCCGGGAAAGCATAGCCGTAAGCTCTGGGTCGGATTCGGGCAACGCTGTCACACCCGAAGGGGGCAGCGCAGCCGAATCTTCATCCTCAGAGCCAATTAGCTCGTCCCCCGATGCTGCAACCGACATCATGTCCTCAGCCGGAGCCCCAAAAGAAACGACTGGAACCCCCCGAGGGGGGCCAGCGCGCTCTTCTGAAAGCTCCACCAGCGCAGCGGAGGGGGGAGGGGCCCGAGGAGCCATTTGACCTGTCGGGGAAGCCCTCACAAGGCCATCAGCCAAAGTAGCAGCCCTCTGCTTTGCAGCGGGAGGACCACTAGATCGGGGGATGCGCAATGGTGCTCCACCCCTTTCAAGGTATTGGAGTCTGGACCGTAAAACTGCGATGGTCATGTTCCCGCAGTGGAAACATGAGTCATTCACGAACGCTGCCTCAGCGTGCTGAATGCCCAAACACGAGAGACAACGAGCGTGACCGTCAACCGGGGACAAAAAATCGACCGCATCCAGAAACACACGGTTTGAATGACATCTTGAAAAAGACGCAGGGTCAAACCGTGTTGCTCTTTTAGAAAGGAAAAACTGCTCTTTTATGTGCTGAAGCACTCAGGGAGATGACCGCGGCACCACACAGTATAAAGGTGCAAGCCTGTGTGTGCACTCAAAAAGGAAACGCCTAGCGAACCAACAGCTGATCTCCGTTTGAAGCGGCTCCCGCTGAGATGCGCCGTCACACCCGCACTGAAAGCAGTCGTTCCTCTCACGAGACTCGTCTTGAAACACTCTTCGTAGAAACAGGAAAACATTCGCTGTTCGGCTCCGAAGTAGAAAGCAATGATCCAGCATTCCACTTCCTTATTTATACCCGCGCTGCGGGGCGGTGCGTGGAATGCGTGGATCGCATGCCAATCTCCATTGGCTCGTTTTTAATACACTCGAAGTAGATTGGTCTCTGAGATCAGATCCCAATTCGTCGGTCAGTTCCGACGTACGTCGAACGTGACCGACTGAAAGGGAACCTCATCTAGTTCCAATCAAAAATGGCTTCAAATAATAGAATGGACATAGATATATATGTAGAACTTTTATTATTACAAGTGCATGAAAAACACAAATTAACCTGTTTTGTTGTGTTTCAATTATGTATTGCCTCTGGTATCACCAAATGCTAATGTTTAGGGCTGGGCGATACTAAAATCTTATTTCACGAAAATGATATGTTTTCTCAAGATTATTCAAGTTAGAATAAATATAGAAATTGAATAAAACAATTAAAATGTAAAATAAAACAAACTTCACTGTATTACATGTACAGTGATTCTTATTACATTTTTAATTAGCAGCAGAGTGAGTGATTTTCTCTTTGTCTTTTGTTGTTTGATTAGCATTACGGCAGCAGGTTTATTGGACTGCTATATTGACGATTAACTTACATTTACTTAAGACATAACCAACTGTGTTTATATAAATACTCCGTCAGACTTGCATTTTGACATGATGTATGTGAATTTATTTGACAGTCCAAGTGTAAACCATTAGATAATTCGATACTGATGATGCACGATGAAGTGGCCTCATTTCTGTCTGCCGCTTTAAGTGTAGGCTATGCACACAAAAAACCGATATATTTATCGTGATATCACCCAAATCCAAGTTATTTGGATTTAAGTTGATATTAAAAACTAGAATAAGCAACTTACATTTCTCTAGAATTTCTTTGAACATGTCGGTAGAAAGTCGTGCCAGACACATCAGTAAGAGTTGATTTGCAAAATGTGCAATCCGTGAAGTGCTTCTTTTTACCGGATTTCTTGCAAATAAATTCTTTATGATTTTCATAAGCAAACAAATTATTGCTGACTTTTGTGTCCTAGCCACCCATTGCTATCCATGCGTGATGTGTGTTTTGTCTGCAAGCATAAAGTCTTGTTTAAGCCTTGTTTACCTAGGGCCGGATTAACAATTTCCTGTCCCTTGGGCAACAAGAGGGAAGGATCATGTGACACTGACTGGAGACTGGAGTAATGATGATAAATCAGCTTTGATCACAGGAATACATTATATTTTAAAGTACCGTATATTAAAATAGAAAACCATTATTGTAATAATATTTCACAATATTGCTGTTTTTGATCAAATAAATGCAGGCTTGATGAGCACAAGAGACTTCTTTTATAATGCTGCGTAATTATCAAAAATGGTAATATAATAAAGTCGTTTCAAATCACATTTTGCTAGCCTACATAGGCCTGTAGGAGCCGGTGGGACTTGGGCTTCATAATTAGTAAACCAAATAGTAAACGGTGTGTCATAAATACAAGTGAATTTAACACTACTTACCATTAACATGACTTTTGCTGCTGCATGGTTTTGTGCAGTGCTTTGTTTGTTGTCAGTTAACATCCATTTTTTCAGCGATATTAAATGTTGTTTATAAAATGAGACAAACCGCGGGAAATCATTCCACAAACGTTAGTTCGTCCGTCCATGTAATTTTCAACCGATTTATGAATTAGAGCAGAAAATTACCGCTCACTTCACATCGCCCAATGGAATTCTGCCAGATCACAATTGGTTGGTGTATTATACATGACAAACGGGCATTGATGAATTATGTAATATTTAAAAATATATAATAAGTAGATTTTTTTATTAAATAGACACATTTGTTTTGATTATTGATGAAAAAAAATGTTTGGTTTATTTTTTCCCCTGTAAAGCCACACACACTCTGAAAGAACCATATATGGCTCGAGAGCCGTTTTCCGAACAGACTCTGGTAATTCAGCCAGTCAATCAAAACGCACTCAACCCATAGCAACGCGTTATGGCAACGCCTCAAACTGACTGATATGTAAAAATAAACAGAAATGTTCCGACTTTTGAGCCATTCGTTACTATTGTATACTTTGTCATGATATTATTGTGAAATTTATTTTGTTTTATTGACCACAATATTATCGTTGATATTTGTCTGAGAGGGGCATTTTTGATCAATTTTGAAAAAAGGAAGGGACTCGAGCACCTGAAAAAAGAATTAATTACCTTTTAGCGCTCCCGCTTAACTGCTTCTCTATCTTCCCACCGATTTCAAATTTCAGAACGTCAAGTCACGTGATTCGACGTGATAGCTCGCCCTCGCTCGCTGCGCAGGAAACTACAGACAATGTTTTTGACATGATTTAACAAAATATTTTGATCGAACGGGTTGCAAAAATCTGTATATAATTAGGAAAGTGAGGACTGCGTTTATAACGTGATCCAACATAATATTTGACGGTGCCCAGGGCCCCTTAGATGTTCTGTGCCCCTGGGCAAGTGACCAGTTGTCCTAATGGTTAATCCGGCCCTGTGTTTACCCCTTATTTACACTGCACACGTCTGCGGCGCATTACGGCTGCGGTGAGGCTATTTTTCCATCTTCTACGTGGTGCCAACTTACACCAGGAGCATTTCAGAAGCGAAGCGACAGGTTTCACAAGACCATGTGATTACACAGTCCTACGTTGTTTTTCTCGATTTTTTTTGTGTTCTAACATGAAGTGTTTGTTTTGTCCAGTTTAATTCTGTTTATTGTTGTTTTTTGCTATCCCACATGAAAATATACTACAGTATTTGCTGTGTTAAACTAGTAAATTCTAGTATACTGTAAAGGCCAATTTATACTTGTGCGTCGAGTGTACACCGTAGCTACACCGTAGGCTGTGTGATGCGCGCGTACCCTACAACATACCCTGACGCGCACCTCTCCAAAAATGTAACAATGCGTCAATTCTACACTGACCGCAAGCGCCATGATTGGTCTGCCAGGACCCCTCCCTCAGGTCAATAAATAAATAAAAAAATCTGCCATAGGAGTGTGTGTCCAGAAATGGGATGATAGTTTCATCCTTACATCTGCTATATAATGCAGTATTTTGTAGTCCAGAGATTCTTTATGTTAGTGAATAAAAACATAGATCCGCTGTGTATAGTTTATTTATTTTCTCATTAAAACCAAAGATGGTAATCAGTGATTGTATATCAAGAACAGGGACACATCACAATGGGTGCATTTCGTTTTATGATTTCAAAGTCTCCACAACAGCAATCGATTGAAGTGCTAGTCAGTGAATGAGCTACCGATACTGAAAACCGCGCCACGAGCACTCTGCATGATTTCAAAAACGCATTCCAGCGCAAACACCATACAACAACTCAAGCCGCAATAAAAGCCGCTATCTGCCGCCATCACTGCTGCTGATACTTCGGGTGCGTCTCAATCAGCTCCCTGGTTCAGTAGTCAGAGCACGGATCAGGGAGTCAGCCCATTGACTTTTGTCCTGATCAGTGCCCTGACTACTGAACCAGGGAGCTGATTGAGACGCATGAAATGTTTCATTTCGAAAGGTTGCGTCCTCCAGAGGTCACATTCGAAGGCTGCATGTGTCATCAAGGTTGTCTCATTTCAGAAAAGTAAGTACGACACTCCGAATGCGACCTGTGTGCATGAGGTGTATCCTTCGCTGCTGCAGATAACCCACAATTCTTTGCGTCGCCATTAACAACCGTCAAGTTTTTTTAAATATTATTTTTAAATATTTAAATATTATCTGCCGCCAGCAGATATTTACATGCAAGCAAAGATGTGGTGTTTAAACTTAAGTAGTTTAAAGCTTGTTTTTGTTTTTTTAAGCTGTATCAAATAGATAGTTGTGGTAAACAGGATTACAAGTGTTTAGTGATTTTTAAACGTTTAGAACAGTACTTTGCTGTCAAGGCAAGAAACATTTCATAGTCATTTTCAAGTTAAATAATTTTCATTCATATAACTGGTGTGAGAGCGCAACACCACTGTGAAAGTGTTGGCATAGCAACGTGATACTTCCTGCCTGTGTGTCCTACAAAGGACTTCTCATTTAATTCTGATTAAGGACACTCCGTATACCGCATCCTTCACAGGATGTGTCCTCCAGGAGAGGATGCAGCCTTCAAAATTAAATTAAATGAGACACAGCTAATGTAAACAAGCCGCTTCTTCTTCGGCTTTTGCCTTGATACTGTGGGTTACCATCAACATGCCTGTGGACACTGCCTCCTAGCGGTCTGCATGTGTAATTGTACATTGGACAGCAACGCAGAAGTATAAATGAAAACCAACGCGTAACTTGCGGCGTAGAGGATACAGCGTAGGTCCTACGCAGAAGTATAATTCAGCCTTAAATATTATAGTATTTACAACAATTTGTTAATGAATACTAAAGTACACTGTTGTATTAATTACAGGGAACTTATAAACTGTAATAAATACTGTATTAATGATAGTTATGTGAAATACGGAGTCTGCACGGGGTGTTTATTTTGAAATTGACAGGATTTTTGTCTTTTATTTTGTACTGCGCGGCTTCGGCGCGGCATCCGTCAAAAATAGGAGAGGCGCCTATCTTTAGCGAAGCGGTGCAATGAGCCGCTTCTGGGACGCTTCTGAAATGCGCCGTGTAAACACAAGCCTTGACTAGAGTGGCCGCGTTCAGCTCCGGTAGCCGCGTTGCAGCTGTAAAGCCTTGTTTAGGCCCGATCACACAGAACGCGTTTTTGCAGCGAGAGCCGCCTCTTTTGAATAGATTTCTGTTGGCAGAGAGCGTTATGCGCGCTGCTTATGCACCCCGGGCGCCTCGCGTTTTAACTGCCTGCTGCACCTGCCGTTTTAGAAGCGCATGAAAAGTTGAAAAAGCACATAAGCGCAAAAGCGCTCTGAGCGCATGAAGTTGAAAAAAAATCAACTCTGAGCGGAAAAACGCCTGACATCATCGCTTTTTTTTTCTATTGTCCAATTGAATGAATGGAGGCGGGCTTTCCGTTGTGGCGACCGTTACCTTGATTAGACTGACAGCACCGCTGATTCGCGGGTTTCCTAGCAGCATTAAAAAAAAAACACAGCAGCGCACTGCTGTTTTCTAAATGAAAAAACGTTAACCAATAAAGGCAGTGCAGTGTGCCTCGCGTTTTCAAACCTGAAAAACGCATTCTGTGTGATCGGGGCCTTACACTGTACAGGTCTGCGGCGCGTTACGGCTACGACGTGGCTACCGTAGCTGATCGCGGCCATCTAGTCAATGCTTGCGTTTACACCAGCCGCGCGCCGTGCAGTACAAAATAAAAGACAAAAATCCTGTCAATTTCAAAATAAACACCCCGTGCAGACTCCGTAATTCACATAACTATCATTCCTACAGTATTTATTAGTACAGTTTATAAGTTCATTGTAATTAATACAACAGTAGTATAGGCTACTTTAGCATTCATTAACAAATTGTTGTAAATACTATAATATTTACAGTATACTAGAATCACTAGTTTAACACAGCAAATACTGTAGTATATTTTCATATGGGATAGCAAAAAACAACAATAAACAGAATTAAACTGGACAAAACAAACATTTAATATTAGAACACAAAAAAAATCGACGCAGGACTGTGAAATCACGTGATCTCGCGAAACCTGTCGCTTCGCTTCTGAAATGCTCCTGGTGTGAGTTGGCACCGCGTAGAAGACGGAACAAAACCTCACCGCAGCCGTAATGCGCCGCAGCTTTAACAAGGCTTTAAGATGATGCTACTGCTGCCTGCCAGTGTGGTGCAGTAAAGTGTCAGGCGGGGAGACGTCAATTAATTTCATATCTTGTTTTAAGCCGGTTTTGTTGTTACATGACGCGGACTCGACTGCACTCAGTATATTTTCCGAGTACAAAATGTCCAAGTCCGAGTACAAATTCATTCGAGTGTGTGACAAGTCATTCAAAAAGTGGACTCGAGTTCGAGTCCAAGTTC
Source organism: Gobio occitaniae (assembly GCA_033150135.1). Classification (NCBI taxonomy): domain Eukaryota; kingdom Metazoa; phylum Chordata; class Actinopteri; order Cypriniformes; family Gobionidae; genus Gobio; species Gobio occitaniae. Next base: position 95,631 of record JARQWZ010002351.1, on the reverse strand, counting down.
AAGTACCCCGACTCTACCGAATGGTGATGTTATTGCGAGTTTGCAAGTATATCGGAAAGATGCCATATTAAAATACAAATGTTTAAAAGAAGGGTTCAAGCCTGGAGAGGGAATCCCCAGATGTGCTAAATTTGGTTGAACTCTGAACCCAGAATGTGATGGTAATGCACCACTGTTACATATTCATATGGGAAATAATAATAAAATCCTTATATCTATATAGCTTTCATTATGCTAAAAAAACAACAACTCTGTAGTGTCACACTGAAAACATTCTAAAATTAGATAGCCATTAACCTTGAATTCAAAAACAAAATTTCAAGTAGCTATGTAGTTATTGAAAACATTCAGTTAATATTTATATCCTTGATGAAATTTTAAAATTTTGTATTGATTTTATTTTTATTTATTTTTTCAGTTCAACAAAAGATTAACTGAAAGCTGGAGTAAACATTGAGGTAACAATTATGAAACATTTTGATAATGTACTAACCACATTTGCAAAATTAGAATGGAATAAAGATCCTGTAATGATTATTAGTAGATAAGTGTCTGTGAGATTGTAAACTCATTAAAACATCAATAATTTCCACAAATAACTTTGCATTTATCATAGTTTTCTCTCTTAAGATCTGATGATCCCACAGATGTGAATGAAGATGGACAGACACACTGCTGCAGGAGCAACACACACACACACGTTGTGTTTCCATGTTTTATGGGGACTTTCCACAAACATAATGATTTTCATACTGTTCAAGCTGTATATTAAATCCCTTAACCCTAGACCTACCCATCACAGAAAACTTTCTGCATTTTTACATTTTCAAAAAACATCATTTAGTTTGATTTATCAGCTGTTTTCCTCATGGGGAGCAAAACCTGTTTTTTTTTTAATGTTGCCATCTTTGTGGGGACATTTTGTCCTCATAAGGGTTTACCTGGACCACACACACTTAGCCTATATGCAGTTTTTGTGGACTCTTCATAGGCGTAGTGGTTTTTAAACTGTATATTCTATCTCCTTACATTTACCCTACCCCTAAACCTACCCATCAAAACACTGTTTAGTATGTTTTTGAAGCCATCTGGTTTACGAGGACACAGGAAGTTTCTTCATAAAGCATGTTAATGTTGTAATACACGTCATTATACAATTTGTGTCCTCATAAACCATACAAGAACGCATACAAACACACATGCTCGCTTGATACTTATGTTACAGAAATATGTGTTAACACTGCTTCAGAATAAAGCTTAACATTCAAATTATAGCTCTGAGTTTGGTGTTTATTTATTTTTGCATTCAACTACTTTCCCAATTTATTTACATTTTGACGTTTTACTACTTAAAAAAAGGAGGGCTGAATAAGAATGAAAAATCCATTCTAATTTCTAAAGAAATCATTATCATCAGAAGAATTGTGATTATTTTATTATTTTGATAGCCGTAGTAAGTCACATTTTTCTGCACAAGTGGAAAATGAATGCTTCTGAATTATTGAAAACTATAAGAATCACAGTGCAAAAAGAATTTATGGCAAGAACTTGTTTGAGACGGACGACTTCTCGTCCCTTATGAACACTATCATTTGAGAATAAGGTGTCTAGTGTCACACTATCACTTGAGAATGGAAATAAATCTCTATCGTCTAGCCTGCCAAGCACTCCAGACAATGCCTTGAAATATGCTTTAATCACGGCCCGGAGGATCTCAGACCAAATTCAGAGAATTCCCCAACAAAAGATGGTTTATTTTGATGGTCCCTTTAACACATTCTGTTGACTATAAGTAACATTGCACCTACTAACTCTCATTAGAGAGTTAGTAGAGTATTAGTAGACTGGGTTAGGGTTAGAATAAGTTGAAATGTAGTTGCAAAGTTACTTATAGTCATAAGAATATCTGTTGGAGGACCATCACAATAAAGAGTTAGCAGATATTAAGCACACAGTCTACTAATACTAATATGAGAGTTAGTTGACAACATGTAGTTGCAAAGTTACTTATAGTCAACAGAATGTTCAAAAGAGACCATCAAAATAAAGTGTTACCATATAGACTAGGAGCATGGCAACCTAGTCATGTTTCATTACATTATTTTTCTTAATTATAATTCAGCAAAAACTCCTCTGTTAAGCAAATTTCTTGATTTCAGCTTGTTACTCAAGTCATGAGGTTATATATTTAGACAGCTGTCTAGTTTTGTTATATTCAGACATGATTCAGACACACTTTGGCACAAGTGTTGGAGACATTAAAAAACAAAATCCTTCAGAAGAATTACAGAAGCCAGAACAATGTCTGAAACTTATTTTATTATCTGTAACATGGAAAATGTTTTTTCACTCTCATTTATGCCACATGTAACATGAAAAAGGGCAGCTGGTGACAGACAAACAGGAGAAAATGTGTAATTTAATCGTAATAATTTCGAACAATCCATTAAATGGTTTGCACAGAAGAGGTCAGATATCAATACATTGCGAAATTGCAGAAGGTCCTACCGAATTATTTTATTTTGTCCAGGGCATTGCTTCATCTACCTTCAAAAACATCAATTCAAGGATATTTGTATGTGATCTTCTCATAAAAGAATGAAATTTGGAATATAATCGCTACATAAAAGAATTGGAATTGAGATGTTTAGTACAAAAAAAGATACAATGTAAACTTAATACACAGAAAATATTTTCCAGATAATAGTTTAAATTCTTTTGGGTTCAGCAGTCATTTATAAATGTAAAATATTTAATTTTGGCTTTTAATTTTTGGCTTCTTCAGTTGAGGGCATCTCTAGATGAATCTAGGGCCATTCTTTAAGACCCAGTGAAATCAGAATTTGAGCTTTGGCACTTTTAGTCCATTTTTGGTCTGACTCTACACATTGGCCTCTCTCCACATATATTTTCTGAAGAAATTTTGGGCACATTTTACATTCAGTCATTACATTATAGCGTATTGTATATGGCACTCTTTCTACAACTTTGCATTCTGCATTTACTTGTTCCATTAGCAAAAATGTCACAAACCACGCAAGAATTTTATGACACTGTTGAGAAAGATGTACAATAATTAAATGGGTAACACTTTACAATAAGGTTGTATTAGTTAACATTAGTTAATGCATTAGTTTACATGAACTAACCATGCACAACACCTCTGTTCAGCATTAGTTTATCTTTGTTAACATTAGTTAATACAAATCCAGCTGTTCATGGTTTGTTCATGTTAGTTCACAGTGCATTTACTAATGTTAACACGATTTTAATAATGCATTAGTAAATGTTGAAATTAACATTAACAAAGATAAATAAATGCTTTATAAGTGCAGTTCATTATTAGTTCATGTTAACTAATGTACCGGTAGGTAAACTAATGTTAACTAATGAACATTATTGTAAAGTGTTACCATTAAATGTTTTCTTTTCTTTAGGTCAATAAGACATACATTGAAAGAAAGCTGGAGTAAAACACTGAGGTAAAAACTATTTTAATAATGTGGCTAGTACATTATTAAAATAGTTTTTACCTCAGTGTTTTACTCCAGCTTTCTTTGTCTTATTGACCTTATTGACTATATATTATTGATATATATATATATATATATATATATATATATATATATATATATATATATATATATATATATATATATATATATATATATATATATATATATATATATGTGTGTGTGAGAAAATGACTGAAATATGAAAATATGAAATCTGAAATTGTTCGATAGAAGTGGGCACTAATTGAAACATATCTGCTTGAAGGAAATAGATTTGATATATGTTAATGTTCGAACAATGCAGATAATGTACTGGTATGTGGTATATTCTCTGAAGTGCTGTCAGGGGCTTTTTTAACGGGTAAAAATGTCTGTAAATGTTTTAAATATAAACAAACTTCGCCATTTGTGATGCAGCAGCTCTACAATGCATGTTCTGTTTATGTGTTTATTAGGGGTTGAATTCAAATCAAATTCTGTTAAACTGCCCATACTACTTCTGAATAGATTGGTGCAGGTATGACGTCACTTCGTAGGCCAATCGGCAGTTAGCATCGCACTGGTTCCCTCGAGAAAAACCCAATAATAGGAAACACTAAACAGTTTTGATATGACGAGCATCTCAGGTTACTTGCGTAACCTATGTTCTCTGAGTAGGGAACGAGACGCTGCGTCACTTTAATGACGTAATGGGACGCCCTCTGGGTGTGCTGATTGTCTGAAGCCCTTATAGAATCACGCCAATTGATTGGCTGATGGCGCGCACGTCGCCCCACCTGACGTAGTCACCTATATTAGCGCGCGCGCCATCTGCTCCTTAGATTTCTCTGCCGAAAAGGAAGGCCTGTCGGCAGCGCGAGGAGCTTGGCAGCGTACGCAGCGTCTCGTTCCCTACTCAGAGAACATAGGTTACGCAAGTAACCTGAGACGTTCTCTTTCATAGGTTCACTCGACGCTGCGTCACTTTAATGACGTAATGGGAACGATATACCAAACACGCCAAGCTAAAGCGCTGCCGTATCTGGCTCAAAAAACACCAGATAACCTGCATGACTAGGTTAAGCAGACAGGACATGCGAACCCGGAGCCATGTCGAGATCCAAACTATAGAATCTCACAAAAGTGTGCGGAGAGGACCAACCTGCCGCCACACAAATATCCTCCAAAAGAGCCCCTATAAAAAGTGCTTGAGAGGAAGCCACACCTCTGGTAGAATGCGCTCTAATATCAAGAGGTGAAGGTAAACCACGCACCTCATAAGCTAAGGAAATAGCCTCTGTCACCCAATGGGAAACCCTTTGCTTCGAAGCGGCAAGCCCACGGCGGCCAGCACCGAAGCACACCAACAGCTGGTTAGATTTCCTCCACCCGTCAGAACGGTCAACATAACACTTCAACGCTCGAACTGGGCAGAGCAAATTAAGTTTCTCGTCTTCCTCCGAGCCAAACGGAGGGGGGTGAAAGGAGTGAAGAGTAATAACCTGAGAGCGAAATGACGTGGACAAAACTTTGGGCACATAACCCGGCCTAGGTCTTAAGGTCACGCAAGTCACGCAATACTGCCTTCAGATCAGGAGATGCACAAGCCTACAGTACATCCAGAGCTAACCTGAAGAGGGGCATCAAAAAAGCCAAGCACTGCTACAAGCTAAAGATAGAGGGTCACTTTTCCAACTCTGACCCTCGACGCATGTGGCAGGGCATTCAGGCCATCAGTGACTACAAACCCCCCCACTCCACCCCCGCAGCCACTGATGTCAACTTCCTGAACGAGCTAAATTACTTTTATGCTCGTTTTGAAAGAGACAACAGAGAAACTGCCACCAAGCTCAAACCCTCAGCTGACCACCCACCAATCACACTCTCCTCCACAGATGTCTGCAAGTCACTGAGCCGGATCAGCGCGCAAAAGGCTGCTGGACCAGACAACATCCCTGGACGTGTGCTCAGGGCATGTGCGGAGCAGCTCGCTGGGGTTTTTACAGACATTTTCAACCTGTCTCTTGCCCAAGCAGCTGTACCGACATGCTTTAAACGCACTTCCATTGTGCCAGTGCCGAAAAGCTCTAGCCCGAGGTGCCCTAATGACTACCGCCCCGTAGCACTCACACCCATCGTTATGAAGTGCTTTGAGCGGCTGGTCCTGGAGCACCTAAAAGACTCTCTACCATCCACATTGGACTCACACCAGTTTGCCTACCGCAGCAATAGGAGCACAGAGGATGCCGTTTCCATGGCACTCCACTCTGTGCTCACTCACCTGGACAATAAAAACACTTACGCACGTATGCTGTTTGTTGACTTCAGCTCAGCATTCAACACTGTCATCCCATCCAAGTTAATTGCCAAACTTGGAGACCTGGGCATCAACACTTCAATGTGTAACTGGATTTTGGACTTCCTAACTGACAGACCCCAGAATGTTCGATCAGGATCCACCTGCTCCACATCCATCACACTCAACACTGGCGTACCACAGGGCTGTGTGCTAAGTCCGTTTCTCTACTCCCTCTTCACCTCCGACTGCAAGCCTGTGTATGGATCTAATTCCATCGTCAAGTTTGCGGACGACACTACGGTGATTGGGCTCATCAGCAACAACGATGAGACTGCCTACAGGGAAGAGATCCAGCACCTGGCCACATGGTGCGCTGATAATAACCTGCTCCTCAACACCACCAAAACGAAGGAGCTCATCGTGGACTTCAGGAAAGAGTCAAGAGGCACACACGACACCATCCACATCAATGGAATGGCTGTTGAACGTGTCTCCAGTTTCAAGTTCCTGGGGACCCACATCTCGGCGGACATGTCGTGGACGACCAACACCTCCAGCCTGGTCAAGAAGGCTCACCAGCGCCTCTTCTTCCTGAGGACACTGAGGAAGAATCAGCTCTCCTCGGCTATCCTGGTGAACTTCTATCGCTGCGCAATAGAAAGCATCCTGACCAACTGTGTGGCAGTGTGGTATGGGAGCTGCTCTGTTGCGGAGCGCAAGGCACTGCAGCGGGTGGTGAAAACTGCCCAGCGCATCACAGGGACTCCACTGCCTGCCATCGAGCACATCCAGAGGAAACGCTGCCTGCATCGAGCTGGCAGCATCCTCAAGGACTCCTCTCACCCAGCCCACAGACTGTTTTCTCTCCTGCCCTCCGGCAGGCGTTTCAGGATCCTCCGGACCAGCACCAGCAGACTTAAGAACAGTTTTTTCCCCAGAGCTGTCTCTTTATTGAACTCAAACCCCCGTTGATCCACTTCCCTCATAAACTGCTAACTCTCCTACCTCACATCTGCCTTCACTTTGTTATTTGCACTACCGACTGTTTATCACAGTAACAACTGTTTACATATGCATCTTGCACTGCCATATCTTAACTGGATTATGCTCATTTGCACTGCCGACTGTATTTATAGTACCAATGTTTACATTTGCATTTTGCACCGTACTTCTAACTGTAATATACAACCACTTTCCACTGCACTTTACACTTTTTTTTTTTTTCCGGATAGCTCTGTCCATAATTTATTGCACTACCCTAATCCACTGCTATATTCCTCATATTAGCCTAACATATTATTGTATACCTCTATCTGTAAAATTCTGTTTATAGTAATAGCCATCTGTATATTATATTCATAGTACATATTCCCCTGTAAATTCTGTTTATAGTAATAGCCATCTGTATATTTATTCACTGTACATATTCACCTGTAAATTCAGTTCTGTTTATAGTAAGACAACTCTCTATTTATACATATTTATATATATTCAGTACATATCCATGTCCTGCACTTACGCATCCATTGTATATCCTGCACTTGCTGCTATTGCACTTCTGGTTAGACCTAAACTGCATTTCGTTGCCTTGTACTTGTACTTGTGTAATGACAATAAAGTTGAATCTAATCTAATCTAATCTAATCTAAGGTAACCTTGACTAGGCCAGGGGCAAAATCCATACAGGTCCCGCTAACAGAGAGAGCCTGTAGATCGCCCACTCGTTTCAAAGAAGACAGAGCTAACAAAAGAGCAACTTTGAGAGTCAGAATTCGCTCAGGAGCTGACTGCAAAGGCTCAAATGGAGCCAAAGTTAGCCCTTCAAGGACCACGGAGAGGTCCCAAGAGGGAATACCAGGGGAGCGTGCTGGTCTCAGGCGCCTAACCCCTCGCATGAAAGATGAAACCAGTCTATGCTTGCCTAGAGGGATTTCGTCCGACTCCCTACCGGCAGCTATAGCTGCGACATAGACCCGAAGGGTGGTGACCGCTGCTCCAGCAGCAAACTTCTCCTGCAGGAACTCCAGAACTGAACCAACCGGGCAGTTAACTGGATCTGCTGCATGAGTCGAGCACCACGACTCAAAGACCCTCCACTTGGAGGAATAGAGCTTCCTTGTGGAGGGGGCTCTCGCATTAGCAATGATCTCCTGAACGTCCGCAGAAAGACCAGTGTTTAGTGTCGTTGGCCCTTGATGGGCCATACCCACAACTTCCAAATCTCCGGGTGAGGGTGCCAAATCCTGCCCTGAAGTTGTGTCAAAAGGTCCTTCCTGACCGCTATCTCCCATGGGGAGGAGTCCAGGAGGAGAACCATCTCCGAGAACCAAGTCTGGGATGGCCAGTGTGGAGCCACCAGCAGGAGGCTGGCCCCACTCTCCCTTACTCTGTACAGAACCGCCGGAATCAGCTTGATGGGCGGGAACGCATAGAGTTTCAGATTGGGCCATGGATGCGCGAACGCACCTATCCCCAACGGGGCCGGAGAGCTCAGAGAAAACCAGAGCCGACACTGGGACGACTCCTTCGAGGCAAAGAGGTCCACTTCCGCTTTCCCGAACATCTCCCAAATCTGTGACACAGTTTGAGGGTTCAGCATCCATTCCCCCGACCGGAGCTTCTGTCTCGACAGATAATCTGCAGCGAGGTTTAAGACTCCGGGTACATGGACTGCTCTCAGGGACAAAAACTTGTCCTGAGACCACAGGAGGAGTCGGCGCGCATGCCTGTCCAGGGTGCGCGACCGTGATCCTCCCTGGCGATTTACGTGAGACACCACTGCCATGTTGTCGGTCCTGACAATGACATGATGCCCCCTGAGTGAGGGGAGAAAATGTTGAAGGGCCAGGGATACCGCTCTCAACTCCAGGCAATTTATGTGCCAGGAGAGAACTTCCCCCTCCCAGATCCCCATAGCTGGTCTGCCCTCGAATACCGCACCCCAGCTGGTAAGAGAGGCGTCCCTCGTAACCATTTGGCAACGGAAAACAGCCCCCATCTTGACCCCTTTCTGAAGAAAAAGAGGGTCTCGCCACATTGATAGGGCACGAAAGCAGCCGCGTGACACCTTCAATAGGCGAAGGGCCGATCCTGTTGACCGAGCCCCTGAGCGTTTCATCCACCAGAGGAAGGGCCTCATATGGAGCAGTCCCAGGGGAAGCACCGGGGAAGCTGCGGCCATGAGACCCAGGAGCCTGCGACACGTACCCACAGAAACATGATGGCCTAGCCTGAAGCGGACCAAGCATGTTGTGATACTGGAAATCCGAGCAGGGGCCAAACGGGCCTGCATCGGAACGGAATCCAGACGAACACCTAAGAAGGTGGTCTGCTGAGCCGGAGTAAGAACGCTCTTGTCGGTGTTCACTCTCAAGCCAAGAGATTGAACGTGTCGAAGAACGACATCTCTGTGATGACAGGCTAACTCCCTGGAGTGGGCCAGAATGAGCCAGTCGTCCAGGTAATTGAGAATACGGATGCCCTGGAGCCTCAGCGGGGCCAGAGCAGCATCCATACACTTCGTGAACGTCCTTGGTGCCAGGGCAAGGTCGAAGGGAAGGACTTTGTATTGATAAGCCTTCCCTTTGAAGGCGAACCTGAGAAACTTCCTGTGTCGTCTGACAACCTGAATATGGAAGTAAGCATCTCTCAGGTCTATAGTGACAAACCAGTCCTCCGCACGTATCTGAGACAAGATAGTCTTTAGCGTTAGCATCTTGAACTTCCCTTTGTAGAGGGTGAAGTTCAGGTGGCGGAGGTCCAGGATGGGACGCAGACCGCCGTCTTTCTTCGGAACAAGGAAATAACGGCTGAAGAAGCCACATTTCTCCTCTGTTGCGACAGAACTGAAGTGTGTAGCCCGACTGAATCGTGCGGAGGACCCAGGATGATATCCCTGGCAAAAGCTTCCACTCGTGGAAGAAATTTGACAAAGTGGGAGGTATGATGAGGTGCGGTGGACATACCTGAGATAGGGTGTCGAGCTGGACCTCTGAGGGGGGTGTGGCCATCCGCAGAGGAGAGCACGTGGCGTTCTGGTGCGGAGTAGGCAGTGGAAGGCTGGGCCGCTCTGGTTCCCGGAGAAGACCGGATGTGTCTCCGTCTGGACGAGCGGCGGATGGTGAGCCAATCAGACGTGAGGGGAGAAAGCAAAAAGCGTCTCCTTCCTTCAGCGCCGGAAAAGGCGAGGATAGAGTCGGTTCTGTATTCCGAAGCGCGCTGGGCGGCGGAAATGACAGAGCTGGATAGGGAGAGCTGGTGGGGGGGCGGGCAGAAATGCTTGCGCGGTCTGACCCAGCCCCGGTCGTGAACTGCAGCTCCCCTTTTTCTGACCAGAGGGTCAGGAGCGACTCGAAGTGGCCGAAGCAGAAGGTTTGCTGGGCCGCTTTGGGTCGATGCTTCTGTGAGGACGTTGACGGGGAAATGGACGACCGCGAGCTCCCCAGACCGTGGTGGGTGGAGGATAACTCTGGTCGCTCCTCCTGGCGGTAAACTCCTTCTGAAAGAGGGGCAATCTCTGGACTGAGAGGGGGAGGGGGAAGGAGCGTCCCTCGCTCTCCTCAGCATGAACTGCTTAAGAGCGGCAGACTGGGATTTTGCAGATCTGAACTTCTCAACCACAGTATTAACCGCCTCCCCAAACAATCCGGACTGAGAAATCGGAGCGTCCATAAGGAAAACTTTTTCCTTATCGCGAATCTCAGTGAGATTGAGCCATAGGTGGCGCTCCACCGCCACCGCGCCCGCCATAGAGCGTCCTACAGTAGCCCGTAACGCCAAATCTGTGGCTTTGCGAAGCTCCTTCACTGCTTCCGGTGTCAAACCGGTGCCCTCGTCCATTTCCTTCAATACATCCGCCTGATAGGCCTGGAGAATGGCCATAGTATGAAGGGCCATGCCAGCTTGACCAGCCGCCATGTAGGATTTGCCAATGAGGGCAGAAGTGGTCCTACACGGCTTAGTGGGAAGAAGGGGGCGGGACTTCCACGAGGGAGCTGAAGATGGCGCGAGGTGAGTGGCCAGCGTGTCCTCAACCGCGGGAAATGCGGAATAGCCCTGTTCCTCAAAACCCACGAGGTTGGTGAAATCAGCGGCTGCCGCGTTAGTTAGGCGGGCTGAGAAGGGCTGCTTCCAGGATCTGGAAATCTCACTGTGTAGATCACTGAAGAATGGTAGCTTCCTCCGCGGAGGCCTAGAATTAGGGCTGCTGAGGAATCTCTCATCCAACCGAGAAGATTGAGCTTCGCGGGGTTCATCCAGCCACTCGATCGCGAGCTTCTGTGTAGCGCGCGCGAGTACATCCACGAGCTCATCATATGCCGCTGATGGCCGCGCTTCCTGGCCGCTTGGCGGGAGAGCGTCGTCAGTATTTGCAGCACCGAAATCCTCGGAGTCGGATGCTGCACTGAAATGTCATCCTCCAGCCCGAAGGAAACCGCATCGCGTGCCTCCGGGCTGGGACAGAGATAATCATGCGAGTATTCCACAGGCGGAGTCCCGCGCAGGTGCTCAGGGGAGAGAGGGAGAGAAAGGGCGATGCCCGTCTGCTCGCACTCCACATCCTCGAGCTCTACATCCGAACCCCAGGTCGCGGATCCAAGAGAGGCCTGCGCGGCCTCGGGAGCGCGACGGGGAAAAACGGATGACTCCCTCTCAAAAACCGCGAGCCTCGAGCGGAGGGTTTTGAGAAGGAGGTTATCGCAGTATTTAGAGTTAGAGAACCCCTGAACCGCGTCGCGTGCGTGAGGAAATCCCAGACATTTAACACACTTACTGTGGGGATCGTCGATCGCGATGAAGCGAGTGAGGCAACGTCGGAATTCCATAGCACTTCACCACAAGGAGAACAAAGTTCCACAATCCGCGGTCGTTGAAGTGCTGAGGTATATATCGACTGAATCCTAGAATTTTGGGCCAGAAAAATCGAGAACCGAAGGGCATGAAATGGCCGCTTCGTGAAGGCAGAGAAATCTGAGGAGCAGATGGCGCGCGCGCGCTAATATAGGTGACTACATCAGGTGGGGCGACGTGCGCGCCATCAGCCAATCAATTGGCGTGATTCTATAAGGGCTTCAGACAATCGGCACACCCAGAGGGCGTCCCATTACGTCATTAAAGTTACGCAGCGTCGAGTGAAACTATGAAAGAGAACTCTGAGCGTGTCTGTCTGTCTCTGGCCCAATGACAGCCAAAGTGCGAGCGCAGATTTGAATTTAGTAGTTGATGACATGACGCACTGAACGTTATAATCACACCGGTGTGATCGTACACTTAAAAAGTGTAATCATCAAATGTCTGAGTGGCACGTTTCCCCTCTGTTTGAATGGGCACGATGCCTCTGCCTTAAAATATGCTTTAATCACGGCCGGGAGGACCTCAGGCCAATTTCAGAGAGAATCCCACCAGCAAAAAGAGTACAACAGTTTTTAAGAGCATGACAAAGCTGGCATGATGCATTGCATAATTTTTCTCCAACATCATATACAATTCAGCAAACCCTTTTGTTACTTACTTGGTAAAAGTAAATCTGATTTGTTTTATTTTAGCTTTATTACTCAAGTCATGAGGTTATATATTTAGACAGCTGTCTAGTTTTGTTTCCCTTTTGTTATATTCAGACATGATTCAGACACACTTTGGCCTAAATGTTGGAGACATTTAAAAAGCATATAAATGTTAATCCTGCAAGAAAAATAAATGTAAGTTATGATTAATCATGTATGCCATATGTAACATGAAAAAGCTGTGTGACAGGAGAAAATGTGTAATTTAATAGTAATAATTTTGAACAATTCACCTTAAATGATTTGCACAGAAGAGGTCACATGCATTGCGAAATTGCAGAAGGTCCTACCGAATGATTTTATTTTGTCCAGGGCATTGCTTCATAAAAACATCAATTCCAGGATATTTCTATTTGATCTTTCCATACAAAGTGCACTTCATGTTTGCACAGAGTATTTGCTTTGCAGTAGTTAAATTGACTATGTGTGTGTTATGAAAGCACCATAACAGTTCCAGAGGTCCTAAGCTCACATTTGTCAATGTTTTGAAGCTGGATAGGCTACATCACTCACAGGAGAAAGACATTACACAACTCCCTCAAGTGGTTGTTATCGCAAATAAAGTATTTTTGTGGTCTCAGACACATTGTATTAATAAATTCATACTCTAATTTCTAAAAAATTCTCAACTAAACTCAACTATTAAATGTTTAGGATTTACCAAATACACAATGCAATACCGCCGTTAAAGCAATTGTTTTCTTTTCTCTTTTGTTTAGTTTAAATTCACTTTTCACTCAAATTGTTCCTGACTGCCAATGATTTACTTTGTGGTGAATTTAAAAATCAACAGAAAAAATGTTAAATGGGACCATTATCACTGGTGTTCAGACTTTTAAATCTCATTATACACTGATACAAATTATTTTAAATACTACAGAAAAAACATGTAATGATATAGTCGATGATATATTAGTACTCAATATTCAATCTTGTAGAAATTAAAGCATACATATCAGCATTATAAAATTAAGTAAACCTACTAAAAATTTCTGATAGTGGTGTTCCCATCATGCACTGGGGCTTGAATAATTAATAAGATTTTCCAGCTCTAATTACACTGTTTTATCATTGCTTTTGTTGGTAGGTTTAGTAACTAGCCATTTTGTGACATTTAGAGTTGTTCTACTCAAAATGACACATTCATACTCAAAAACTTCTTCAGTCTTTGTGTTCAGGTGCCGTTATGTAGATATGGTGTCTATCTACTGTATTATTTACTTTTGTATTATGTTGTTTCTAAGTAAAGCATACACGTTAAAAGTGTGGTTTAATTCAGTGTTTTATTATTTGAGTAAAAAGTTTTACAAAGGAAACTTCAACTAAGTAGAAATTACTCAACCTTTTACTGGCCAAGTTAAAGTTTACTTAATTCCATATGTGAAATTTACTTGAAAAAAGAAAAATTAAGTCAATTTTACTTATAGTTTTTTTTCCTGTGTATTTCTGTTTTATTGTTGTTGTTGTTTGGACAAAACAGACATCTTTTTCACAAATAAATTTCACAAATGATCCCAAATAAACATCATTCAGCGCACAAAAGTCCTGCCCACAACTGGCAAATATTAACTAGGGTAAAGACCTTTTTGGTGAGTTTCTTCTTCATCTCCTACAGTGAACAAACTAACAGAATGGGGAAAATGAGATCAAGTTTTGCTATTTTATGTGTGTGTATATGCTTTAGTGTTGATGCATCAACACCGAATGGTAAGGCATTTATTTTTCAAATGAATAACAAAGAATTACACACAAAAATGATAGCAATGATGGCATTTTATAACTGTAGCAGGTTGCTCTGAGATCCCAGAGGTGGAGAATGCAGAGGTTTCTCAAAACTCAAGGAAAGACAACTACACTATTGGTGATAAGCTTGACTACAATTGCAAACAAGGCTATGCAACTCCGCTAAAAATCACCTACATATGTCTGGATAATAAGTGGTCTAAATGGCGTGGTGTAAAATGTTCACGTATGTATACAAGACACACACTTAAAGTTTAGAAATCAGTGGACTGCTCTAAAAATACTTTTAAATCTTGTTGTATGCATTCAACATACGTATCTTCTTATCACGCAATTTCATTTGACTGCTTAATTCTTAGAACTCTGAATTGTATCTTTTGTTTCTGATTCACAATCAGTCAAACGCTGTGAGTTGCCGGAAGATATTCCAAATGGTCGGTACACTATTGTGAGTGGTGGCAACTTTGTTTTTGGAACGACCATCAAGTATATCTGCAGCGATGGGTAAGAATGTAAGTTTATATTCAGACAGAACTATTTGAAAGTTTAAAAAAATCTTATAGATATATTTGTCAAGCTACCAGATGATGAGTCGAACTGACACCAGAACATGTCGGAATGGTGGATGGGACAATCAATTACCTGCATGTGAAGGTACTGAAAAAGTCACCTACACTTATAAGTCAAGGGTCCAAAAGTGGGTTTTTCATAGAAGAAGGGTGCATTTAGTGTGAAGGGTGCATTCAGGCCTATGCTTTTTTGACTTCACACAAAAATACAGGTGACATCAGAATGTTGTCTTAATATTTTGAATGTCCTACATTATTTTTAACTGTTTAAGTGGCTGGACTGCCTGATATAACTGCTTTGGTGCTAGGGGATTTTGCAGTCTGAGGTCCTGAAAACTAGACTTTTCTTTTTTTTTTTTTAGAGATATCGTGTGTCCTAGACAACACAGAGAAAAACATCACAGTGGAGGGACTCCCTGATTATGATGAATTAATCAGATCTGGACACAGGTTGACATTTTCGTGTGATTATGGGCTGATCTTAGAAGGACAGAAACAAATCACCTGCCAGTCGATTGGACAATGGAGCAGCCCATTTCCTAAATGTGTAGGTAAGACCACAAAGGGTATATTCAAATTTAATATAATAAAAGACATAATACGTATGTATGTATAAATAAATATATAACACTCTGTATATAATATTTGTATATACTATTTTGCATATGTCTATTAAATATTTTGTATAATTAACATTATATTACATTACATACATTCTATTGTATAATATTTCTGGTCTGATTCTTTTATTATATTATGCATCTTATAATACTTTTTTGCATAGTTCTACAAAAAATATTTTACATAAATAATGTTAATTAATTTATTAACATTATTTTGTATTATACATTTCATTCATACACTCTAAAAAGTGCTGGGTTAAAAATAACCCAAGTTGGGTTGAAAATGGACTAACCCAGCAATTGGGTTTTTTTAGCCCAGCGTTTGGGTTAAATGTTTGCTTAAAACAACCCAATTGTTGGGTTAGTCAATGCAAAAATGGCATTTCCAACGTAATAACATATTGTAGTCAGGATAGGCAATATATTGAATTTTTCATAACGTTGTTAGTGATAGATGTATACACCATCTTTAACTCAATACCATATGACAAAAATGTAGTTGTTATGCTAAACCATTACTCAGTATACAGTGGAAATCAGTAGGATATGACTCCAAAACACTGGGCCGCATAAAGTATAAATGATCTCTGTGGATAAATATGTGATCAAATGTCTGCTTTCTCTAGAGGTAACATGTCCTCTAAACACAACTGTGGAAGACTTAACAGTTGAGCGATCCCCTGAAATGGAGGGTCCCGTCAAATTTGGACACAAGTTAAAATTTTCATGCAATAGACAGGGGCTGAAATTAAAGGGACAGAGTGAAATCATCTGTCAATCAAATGGAGAATGGAGCAGCCCTTTTCCTAAATGTGAAGGTAAAGCCACAGACGGTAAAGCCTCGGATTGAACAAAGATTGATCTGTTGTTCACATGGAGGATGCTTGATTGATCAGATCTTTCTGTTCTTTAGAGGTAATGTGTGTCGCAAACCTGCCAGCAAACATGAGATCAGACAGACACCCGGGGCCTGAGGTTTCAATCAGACCTGAAGAAACAATAACTCTTTCATGTGTTGGGAGGGGATCAGAATTACAAGGACAGAGCAAAATCACCTGCAGGCAAAATGGAGAATGGAACGTCCCATTCCCTAAATGTGTAGGAGGTATGGTTCACAGGTTTACTAAATGAGCTTTATTACAGTTTTTTACGATTGCTTAAGCACAATTTTAAAAACACGGCTCATTTTGTCAAAACACAACACACAATTCACACATCCACACACACAAGTACACACTGCTGCGCTCAATCTTAAACACTTGTAAAATTTCTACTTTTCTAATGATATAATCTGGGTTAGATTTTTTTCAGAGATATTGTTAGAGTAAAGTATATGAATATATTGACCAAACAGTACACACAAGACCAGTCCTGCATATTGATGAAAATATTTATTTCTCTCCACATTGTATAATCATTCGATTCATTCATGCATTTTTAAAGGTTTGTTTTTTAATTCTGCTGAGGTTGGGCTGAACTCTCTGTCCTGCCTCTCTCAATGTCAACCCATGGAGACTCAGTACTCATGGTCAACCAAGGTTGCGCGAATCGCATCTGATAAATTTGGTCCCCTTCTTCTTTGTCCACGTCCTACTCCAGGTCTACCTCTTCCTACCCCCCTTCCCCTCACCCCCTCTATACCCCTCTTCCTCCACAAGCTCCCCCTCTCATCCTCACTCTTCCTCCACAAGCTCCCCCTCTCATCCTCACTCTTCCTCTTACTGCGACATTGCTGTCCATTTTTGTTGAAGACAGGTAAACTCACCTGTTGCCTTTTTATGGTGCTTACCCCTGATTGTTGAGTTTACAATTAAGCACCTAAGACTAATCAATTGGTTTATAGGGGTGGTATTTTGGAAAGCAGTGCCTTGAAATGGCAAAGAAGTGACATCAGGTTAGATTTCTGTGTCTAATGTAGACACACTAACCTCTTTGACCTAATATATATGCTTGAAATACCCCTGAGAATTTGAGTTAATAAGTTAGGTCAATAATAGAAGTAAAAAAAAAAAAAAAAAAAAAAATAGTTCACAGTTCTGTGATGTCCGTTAATGGTCACATTACATGCAGGTAAACAATTTTTTTTGTTTTTTTTTGTTTTTGTAAGTATTATATTTAAAAAAAAAATTAATTTTCAATTCTTATAATATATTTACTGAATAGCTTTTCATTAAACTCACAAACTCCCCTGCAGTTCCATCACAAACCCCAGTCTGGGAAAGCCTGACTAATGTAATATTTAATGCACTTCTCATTTTGTTAATAAAGTATGGAATATATTTTCTTTCTCTTTGTATTTTTATGGTCAATATGGTTCAAGATTATCCTATTCAAATCAATGCAATAAACAAGTTAGGTCAAAAGTAATCTAAAAGTAATCAAAAAGTAGTCTGATTATATTACCTTAATTGTGTAATATAAATGTGTATATACAATTGTTGTCATGTAATTTGGAATCAGTAACACACCGACTACATTTTGTAAGTAATCTACCCAGCTCTGCCAATAGGAGCAGACTGGTGGGAGTTGTCTTGGACGGCAACAAGCCCAATGCATTATAGGCGTCAAAGTTTTGCTATACCTATTTGGCAAAAGGAAAACAACAGCCCCTTTTTCTCTGTTTTCTCTAGTCAGGTATCACCAATTTTAACAAAGATTTAGCCTTTCTACCACAAAGGCAGCTTTATTGAAAGCCATTTTGTCAGCAGAGAATTACATGCTCATTAAATGAATGCATGGTAAAAAATGAAAGATGCACACCAAAAAATGTGGAGGGAAGCGCTTTTGAGTACCAACATTTTTGGGGACAGGTACACGGACACCTTTACTTACTGGAGTAGGATTTTTCTCCATCTCTGGTAAGATAGCAATAATGATTAGGGCAGCACGATATAACGTTTTAGCATCGATATCGCAATGTGCTCTGTATATGTATAGGGATCTTAGTTGATCGGTTCTGGTTCGGAAAGCACGTGGTTATAGCGGATTAATTACAAAGTTTACCTATCATAGAGTGAAAGTTTTTCATTTGCATGTTTTTTTAAGTCCTGGCAGTTTAAACATCAAGCACAAGAACAAGACTGTAACTTGCATGTTTTATGTGCATAGACAGCCCGTGACCGATGAATTCAGCTCTCTTTCTCTTATTTTGAGCTTAAACGGACACATGCATACAAAATTAAGTCAAAATGCCTGTCTTGGCGAGTATCCAATTGAGAAATAAAACCAGATGCGTCTCATTTGATCTGTGCATTCGTCTTAAAGGGACAGAAGCCTAATATACCTGCAGCTGTTTGTCACCACCAATGTTAATCAAACAACAAATGAGCACCAAGCAGCATCTCCAGGAGTTCCCTTGAGAACCTGACCAAAAAAGTTACATGCACCTCTGCTTATATTCTCATATTCATGATAGGCATTACATTAAAAACATGTTCTGTTGTTTAAGGCTGTAAAAGAGGCATGTGACTGATATTGAGATTTATTAATGCCACACTTGATCTAAAAACAGTCTAAAAAATGTCTTTGTCCTCAGGGAAATGTGGGCGACCACCACACGTAGAATTTGCAGATACAAGAGAAATGACAAAACCTGAATACAATTCAGGGGAGAGAGTTGAATACATCTGCTTTGATAAATACAAACTGGTTTCGCATTACCCCGACTCCAAATACTACACCTGTGAACAAGGCGAATGGAGAGGAAATATTAAGTGTTTAAGTAAGTATGAACATCTACACTATATTTAAGACATTAAAAGTCATGTAAGGTTTTTCTCACTGTATTTTTTTTTTAAAGATTTTTTTTTTTAAGTTTGATGTAATCTTGTAGTTGAAGTTGTAAATCTGGTTCTGATGAATCAATGAATGTATATTGTAACACTGACAGTGAGATTTGTTTGTTTCAGAGCCCTGTACAGTGACGGTGGAGGAAATGGATAAAAGAGGTATACAGCTGAAGTGGCTTGAACGGCAAAAGATATTCTCACCACATGGGGATAGAATCACCTTTGCATGTCAGTGGGGAAAACAACATTTAAAAGTCAATGCCTTAATACAATATTGTAATGATGGAGTGATGATTTTGCCTGCGTGTGTGTGACAAGGAGAATAAAACATCACTGACGCATCAACTGTACGAATAAACCAAAACAAAACAAAATAAAATGTTTTTCCTAATTCAGTTTCTCTGTTTGTGAATTATTCCAAGTAAAACAAAAATGATAAAAGCTGTTTAAAAATGTGCATGTATAAAAAGGACATTAATTAATTTAATGCCAAGTGATCATATGTGTATTGTACAATAAAAAACATTTCCAAAAAAGATTCAATCAACTCTTTTTAGACTCTTCAAACTAAAGAGTACATTTTGGTCACAAATTAAATTAAATGGATTAAATTGCAAAACTTCAGCTAATATTAGCGCACAAACAGAACAAATTACAGTTCTGTGCTGTTTACGCTCATAAAATTGTTGTGAGCCTTTTTGCATTCCAACTCAATATTTCAAGTCAGCAAGTTTAATTGGAATGTGAATTTGTGCAGTACATCTTGAATTATTGTCAAAATAATGCAAAATTACAGTTCTCGTCCTTAAATAAAGAACACTGTCAAGTTATCAACATATCATTGGTGGGAGGGGCTGAAGAGGTGGAGGGGAGGGGCTGATGAGGCGGAGGGGAGGGGCTGAAGAGGCGGAGGGATGGGGCTGATGGGCGGAGGGGAGGGGCTGATGAGGCGGAGGGGAGGGGCTGATGAGCGGAGGGGAGGGGCTGATGGGCGGTGGGGAGGGGCTGATGGGCGGTGGGGAGGGGCTGATGAGGCGGAGGGAAAGGGCTGATGAGGCGGAGGGGAGGGGCTGATGAGGCGGAGGGGAGGTGCTGATGAGGCGAAGGGGAGGGGCTGATGAGGCGGAGGGGAGGGGCTGATGAGGCGGAGGGGAGGGGCTGATGAGGCGGAGGGGAGGGGCTGATGAGGCGGAGGGGAGGGGCTGATGAGGCGGAGTGGAGGGGCTGATGGGGCGGAGGGGAGGGGCTGATGGGGCGGAGGGGAGGGCTGATGGGGCGGAGGGGAGGGGCTGATGAGGCGGAGGGGACGGGTTGATGGGGCGGAGGGGAGGGGCTGATGGGGCGGAGGGGAGGGGCTGATGGGGCAGAGGGGAGGGGCTGATGAGGCGGAGGGGAGGGGCTGATGGGGCGGAGGGGAGGGGCTGATGGGGCGGAGGGGAGGGGCTGATGAGGCGGAGGGGAGGGGCTGATGGGGCGGAGGGGAGGGGCTGATGGGGAGGAGGGGAGGGGCTGATGGGGAGGAGGGAAGGGGCGATTGCCTTTATCTTACACAGACTTCAAAGATTCATATCGCAACCTGTCTTAAGAGTGTTCATGAATATAACTTTTGGAAAACAGGTAATATTAGATTTTTTATACATACTTATATTTAATACTAAAGAAATCTTTGCTTTGTTTAAAATAAATGAAATCTAAACTTGTTCAAAATAAGGAAAGTGTAATTCTTTAAATACTCCATGTTCAACCTTAAACTGTACTAAGCAATCTGTCATGTTTTACAGCCTAAAATGAAATATTCTAAGATATTTTTCTTTCTTCTATTCACGACCGTGGATGTCTCAACAAATGCTCAAGGTAACGCAACAATATAAAAAATAGCTAAAGCATGTTTTTATATGTTGTACAAAAAAAATTATAAAATGGGTTTTTATAAACAAGTGTTTATTTATAATTTCTGTCTAAATTTATACTGCTTTTTCTTCATTTTCCATAAAATCCAAATGTGGATTAAAATTGAAATAGATTATAAAACTGAACTGAAATTATAAAACAAGAGTATCATTGATTTTATTAGTAGTATACTAACATGGCATACACCCTAATTAGGGTACTTCAAATATACACTGCAGTATGGTTTTGATGTCTTAGAGCATTTTTCCTCATTTTCATGCCTTTGTTTAATGTCAGATGCTATTAAACTGTTCTTTATTCCAGTAAACTGCTATCTTTTTATATTGAATTAATTGTATTTCTTCTTCTCCAGAAGTTACATGTGAGAGCGAACAACTCATCAATGTTGACATTTTAATTGGACATCCAGGTATCGTTTCACCTTATAAACCTGGACATATCTTAGTTTTCCGATGCACAGATGTAAACATGAAGATGTACGGCCAACGAACAATTGAATGCCTGTCAAGTGGAAAATGGGATAACCCATATCCAAAATGTGGAGGTATGAAGAGATACTGCAGTAATATATTTGATAAAAATATTTAAAGGTTTGTTTTTACACATATAATGTTAAAAAAATATCATAATTGTAATTTATACCAAAAAAGTAATGTGTTATTCTATGATTGATCCATTAAAACATCAACCATTCAATACATTCACACATGAACGCTGTCCCAACTGGGAAAGACCTTTTAAAGATTTTGTTTGCTGTCTTGCTTTACCTTAGTGTGAGTTAATTAACAACTAACAAAGCCTCAGTCTACACTACACAGTGAAAATGAAAAATACGAGATTCTAGTGCAATTTGGAAATTTACTAGACATTGTGGTTCAGTGGTTGTTGGGCAAAGTTCAATTTGTGAACTAATATGACTTTCACCTTTAAAAAAAACAAAACATTTTGATAGTTGACGTTGTATATTAAAACATATGACCTAAATTCTTATGAATAGATAAGTCCAGATGGAGGACACTGCAGTGAACTTGTCCTCTAAAAACAATAGAAGACTTAATGGAGCGATTCCCTGATATTGAGGGTCCAGTCAAACCTGGACACAGTTTAATATTTTCATGCATAAAATTCAAATGTGGTTCTTAATTTGAAGTAGTAAGTGTAGTGAGTGTGACGCACCAAATCGACCACAGAACTATAGCGCTGATGAAAGCCGACTGTGTTGTCAGAATCAGAATCAGAAAGAGCTTTATTGCCATGTGTGCTTTCACACACAAGTAATATTTCTTTCTACTGAAACATCCAGTACACATACAAATACAACAAGAAACAGTAATACAAATTCTATGAATAAAAATATGAAAATAGTATAAAAGTACAAGGGCACAGTTAGCTTTTGTCAGAATTAACATTTATAGATTATGAACGTATTTACAGTATTTTGAATAGTATCAATAAATATAAATATCACCTGAGTTTAGAAGATTGCACTAAACAGTGGGACAATTGCACTTACATGAATATGCCTTAGGGGTATTTAACTGTTCAAAAGGGAAATGGCCTGTGGGAAGAAACCTATGCCTAGATGTTCTAGTGGCCAGTGATCGGAGTCGCCATCTTGACTGTAACAGTCAGGGACGTGCACAGGAATTTTGAGGGGCAGTTGCTCTGACCTAAAAAAAGGGCACTCCCCTACCAACCCACCACCAACAACCCGCCCAGTGTCCGACAGCTCATCAAAATTATCAGCCCGAGTCCGCCTGGAGCCCGTGTTTTTTTTTTTTATCCTCCCTATTACACTTTAGTTGCAGCCATTAAAAGTGAGTTAACCCAACGCTTTAGCCTCTGAAATCAACACTTGACTTGTCTTGCTTATAAAATCCATATAAAACACTTAAAGCATCGTTTAAACGTTTAGCCTACTATCACCACCATCACTGTAAAAAAGGCATTTTTGACAAGATGAGGCAGGCAGATTGCAACGGCGCAAACGAAACGGGCTATAGGCTACACAATCTAAACAAATAAAAATAAAAAATAAACGCTGGTTGTCTTACACCTCTCCGCGAAATTAATATAAATCCGATCTTCAATTCCTGTGCTATATGCACATTTAGAGTTCATGTCAACGAAAGCAACCGATATGAGCATTTTATTCATCAGCTCATTTCAACATCAAAGACCGCATTATGAGAACAAGCGACCTAAACACTGGTAAAAGCCTTTAGTCTCATTAGTTTTAATGAAGATGGTTGTGCTTTTGAGCATCTCAGACTTAGCTTATTTTCAGTTTCACTTGTGGCAGTTTGCGTGTTGGCTTGCTTTACTCATTTGCGGCGATGCGTGTTGCATAGCGCCAGCCCCACGCCGTCCTCTAAACACTGTGCGAGTCAGTCTTGACAGTTGCGGACTCGCGATATCATGGTCTCATGTTGTTTCCACCAGCGCAGCACATCTCATTGTTTCTTTTAATTATTGAATGTCTAAAATATAAAATGAAGGAGAAGCCTAAAAAGACCTGAAGCCCGGCCCGCGTTTGAGGTATGACGGGAAAATTGGCCCGAAGCCTGGCCCTAGGGGCGTAAAAAAGTCGGGGCCGTCGGGCTCGGGCAGAAATGCAGGGCTCTACTTCAAACAATACCAAAAATAGTGATAGGATTTAGGCATTTAACCATTTTGAATAAAATAATTAATGCTAAAACGAAATGTGAGAAACTAACTATCAGCAGACATGTAGCTTAGTTTGCCTAATGCCTACCAAAAAAATAGTAGCCTAATGCAAGCTATCTGTCTGATAATTTAGGCTAAACGTGGCAAACTCATCCTGGATTTATGAAGATTTTAATTCATTTCATAAAACTTGATGATGATGATCGTTCGTTTGTTATACCTTTCCGACAACGTTAAGTCGTCTCAGCCGACATCCACGACAATCTCCTTCCATTGCCGCTCATGTAGGCTCAGCGAAGGTGCCGGTCGCGTGCAGCCTCTACTGGCTTTCACTTTCGGACGGGTGCCCGAATATGGAAGTGAATGAGGCTTTTGAATGAGGAATGAGTTCAAACAGGTGGTGTCCAGGGTGAGTGGAGTCTGTGATGATTTTACCTGCTCTCTTCCTCACTCTGGAAGAAGAGTACAGGTCCTGGAGGGTCGGCAGGGGGGCACCTATAAACCTCTCCTCAGTCCGGACTGTACGTTGTAGTCTCCTGATGTCTGATTTGGAAGCTGAACCAAACCAGACAGTGATAGAAGTGCATAAAACAGACTCAATGACGGCCGAGTAGAACTGAATCAGCAGCTCCTGAGGCAGGTTGAACTTCCTCAGTTGACGAAGGAAGTACAGTCTCTGCTGGGCCTTTTTCACAATGGCATCAATGTGATTGTCCCACTTCAGGTCCTGAGAGATGATGGTGGAACCTGAATGACTCCACTGCTTCCACAGAGCTGATCCATAGACCGTAAAAAAATATGGATGACGTGACTTCATTGGCTTCTGCTGAAGTAACTGAAGCCTCTGGAGGCTCGCACACGGCGCTGACATCTTGCGCAGATTTGGGACCGAGTCTGTGGAGTAGTGATTTCGGGACCGGAATCTGTGTGGTAGAGAGCAGGAAGTAGAAGCGCAATGTCAAAAGCCCGCCCACACTCTCACAGATGCAGAAAAATTAATTATGTTGGTGTGAAATAAACAATTATGGAAATGTAGAAATTAAAGCTAAAGCTCAACTCTCCTCCCGAAAATCCTGAAAAAAGTCCATTGGTGCCTCAGTGACAACTTCACTCAGAGAAGCCGTCAATCTCAGCTGTCAATCATGACCTCACATGTTATAACTGCACCTCGTCACCGTTTTGGATGAGGCCGATGACAGTGGTGTCGTCTGCAAATTTCAGGAGCTTGACAGTGGGGTCTTGAAGTGCACTCATTTGTGTAGAGAGAGAAAAGCAGTGGGGAGAGAACTCACCACTGGGGGGCACCAGTGCTGGTTGCGAGAGTCCTGGATGTGAGTTCCCCCAGTCTCACAAGCTGCTGCCAGTCTGTCAGGAAGCTGGTGATCCACTGACTGATTGAGAATGGCATGGAGAGCTGGGTCAGTTTGGCTGTGAAGATCAGGCATTATGGTATTGAAGGCCGAAATGAATAAATAATTCATTAATATTACAGGACAAATAATATCCTTGCATAAGTCCCAGGTCTGTCGAGATGTTGCAGGATATAATGCAGTCCCGTGTTGAATGCATCAGCCACAGACCTGTTTGCTCTGTAGGCAAATTGAAGAGGATCCATCAAGGGTCCAGTCAGAGCCGGCCCAAGGCATAAGCGAACTAAGCGGCTGCTTAGGGCCACCCTTGCCACCAGGGGGCTCCCAAGACAAGAGCACATGAAATGTTATGATTATTATCAATGTTGAAAACAGTTGTGTACAATATTTTTAGGATTTTTTGAAAGCTTTCTATTTCAGAGAAATGCTGTTCTTTTGAACCTTCTATTCATCAAAGAATCCTGGGGAAAAGTGGGCATATTGAGCATATGAGACTACTTAATTTTTTTTTTTTTTTTTAAGTACATATCCAAGTCCGGACTGTAGTACAGTAAGGCTTTGAATGTTAACATCTGACCACTCTTGTTGTTTTGCTACTGTTACAATTAAAAACCGTATAAGGGTAAAACCATTACAGCAAGACATGATGAAAGCAACACAGCTACAACTACTAAAATTGATACTGGGTGTGCGAATTATCAAGAATTGACAATAGTCAATTGTATTGGTGGCACCGAGGGGCCCCCAAATAAAATTGTGCTTAGGGCCCCATAAGGGCGTGGGCCGGCCCTGCTCTTGGGGGCCCCCTGGTGGCAAGGGTGGCCCTAAGCAGCCGCTTAGTTCGCTTATGCCTTGGGCCGGCTCTGCATATGCGCCCGAATATTGAAACTGTGCAATCTCCAAAAACATTTTGGAGCATTTGTGCGAGTGCAAATAATTGTTGAGGTGCGACCTCATTTCTCTACAAAACGTTCGCTTATAACTGCACAGTATGTGCCCGCTGTGAGCTGATACAGTGACTGATCCACCGTTCTATAAATAACCAATTAAACTTCATCTTTACGCTCTTAACTTTAAAGCAGACTTTAGGTAACTGCGCTCCGTTGTCACATGACAGGGAGCTAACTAGCCTACAAAATGTAAAGAGCTGAAGAAGATAAATATTTTTTTGAAAGGGCAAGTGAAAGAGCCAGATTAAAACGTCAAAAAATGATTCTGGTTTTATTTCATGTAGTGTAAGTGATGATTGATGGTGGATAATAATATTAATAATTTTTTACTTATTGTTATATTTTATTTATAGTGAAATGTCCAGCCATCCACACAGATACAGGTGTGACTGCAACAGGAAACACGGAGGAGGGAAGTTATGGTGATGTTATTCACTTTGAGTGTGAATCTTCAAACCAAAAGTTAGATGGGAGTAGTGACATTAACTGCACAGAGACGGGCGAATGGAGTGACTCTGTTCCAACGTGCAAAGGTTCATGCCATTGTTTAATTTATTGTTTGTCCGTATTGTCACCCAATGATCACAGATTTCTGTCAAATTTACCAATTCAACTATTCCTCTTTCCCTTGCTTTACACTCAGGGATAACCTGCACAGCACCTGACATACCGAATGGTTATGTTGATGAGCAAGTGCAAGTATATCAGAAAGATGCCATATTAAAATACAAATGTTCAAATGGGTTCAAGCCTAGAGAGGGAAGCTCCAGATGTGCTAAATTTGGCTGGACTCTGAACCCAGAATGTGAAGGTAATGCACCACTGTTACATATTCAAATAAGAAATAATAAAATCCTTATATCTATATGTATATTGCTTTCATTATGCTAAAAAAATTATGTTAAACATTATCAGTTTTATATGCTTTTAAAATTGACTTGTTTTTTTTTTCTCTTCTGGGAAAACAGCAACAGTTTTTTGTCCAAATGTTTTCTAGAGTCAGAATCAAACGAGTGTTTTAGTGCCATTGTTCTAAATGTCCTTCTCATAAAGATTCTCACCAGCTTGAAGCCAATAGAGAAAGAGGGCTGAGTGGTTAAAAAATGGTCAAATTAATCCTCAGTGAATTCGCAAAATAAAAGAGATTATAGAAACTTTTTTAATAAAGTAGCAGAGACACCAAGTATACTGGACAAACCTGAATTTATCCAAAGCTATTAATGAGGAACATTTAAAAGAATGAATCCGACTCCACTCAGCCTCTCTCCACATATATATCATAAACCTGTTTGTGAGGGTAAGATAAAAAAAGAGCATTTTTTTTCTCCAGATTTACGCATTTCAAGTAGAAAATTCCATCAAATTGAGTTGAATAATCCTTGCATATTTTCATATTATGAATTAGAATTAATACTAGATCTTAATAAAACATTTTGTATAAATCTTAATGGTTTACACAGTGCAAATATTAAAGCCAAAAAAATATGTATCAATGCAACTTTCATGAAGTAAAATTGCTAAAATACTTCCTTCCGCTGGAAAAAAAAGTCCCTGACCATGAACAGCAACTGAAGTTACATTATTACACCATCTGCTGAGATGGCAGAAAAGACTGTCTTAATGAGTGAGTCGGTCAGTAGCGAAGACTTTAATATTGGACTGAAACTTGTGGTGAACACGGAGCAAGACGCAACTGACAAATGCTCTGACTAGTGCTGTCAGTGTCAGGACAAGGGAAAACCCCTTAACTATTAAAGGGAATATATCACAGTGGACATTCAAAATGATTTTTTTATTAGGAACATAGGACAGACCTGAAGGAAAATGCTATATCTAAATACAGGTAATACACTTGCTCACTCGATCTCTCTATCACAATACTCTTCTACATAATACAGTAAGCTTCAATTAACAAAATCAATGAGAACAAACATATGTTTACGTTGCTAAGAGTGGTTGCTAAGGGTGTTGTGCAGTAATAGAACCGTTGGGTGAAGCAGTCAATAATTTTTATCATGAATAAAAATATGCATATGCATATGCGCCCGAAATTGAATGTCCAATGCATTATGGGCGTCAAAGTTTTCCTATACCTATTTGGCAAAAGGAAAGACAACAGCCCCTTTTTCTCTGTTTTCTCTTGTCAGGTATCACCAATTTTAACAAAGATTTTTAAATAAATGCATGGTAAAAAATTTAATGAACAAGACTGTAACTTGCGCGCTGTTTTATGTGCATAGACAGCCCGTGACCGATGAATTCAGCTCTCTTTCTCTTATTTTGAGCTTGAACGGACACATGAAAAAAAAAATTAAAGGGGTGATGAATTGAAAAATCAACTTTCCCTTGAGCTTTTGATAAATAAAATTTCATGGTAATAAAAGATTATCCTGTAATATTCAGAGCTGAAAACTTCTTTGTTAGTCAAAGAAAAGCTTTTAAAGACACCAGGCCCAGCAAACGATCGATTTCAGAATGTGCCCGGCTATGACGTGAGAGTGTAATGAAGCACCGCCTGATTCTGTAGCCCCGCCCACCGACTCGTGCCACTAACATGACAGCTAAGAGCAGAAATAGAGCTAAACAGCATCGAATTTCTAAACATACCACATAAGCTTTTCGGATTCTGATTTTTAAGCATTCGGATTCCAATATTATGAATGCATGGATGAACTTTATTTTTTATGAATATCCAGCTCACGTGTGGAAGACATTGCACGCATGTTCATTTAACCATGGAATCGTTTGTAAACAAGAGACTGGATTTGCAGACAGGATGAGATTACATGCAGGGCTCGACATTAACGCTTGTCCGGGATAAGTGAATTTTTTAATGGGGCAAGTGAAAGACAATTTTACTCGCCCGACCAGACAAGCTGATTAAAACATCAATAAAAAAAAATATGTAGGGAATCACCAAAATGCAAGAATGATTCTGCATTCATTAGTGTAAGTTACGATTGACAGTGGATAATAATGTATAATGTACTGACGTTAACAAGGTTGTGCTGTTGACACTCGCGCAGCCTCTCGAGGAGAAATCAAAACAAATGTGTGCGCTCACACGGAGAAACTCAGTTAATACACTGCAGTTAAAATGTAGAAATGTGGAGTTTATTTATATTTATAACATATGATACATTTGCAACATCACATTACCAAGAGTGCTGTTTTCCTGAATACCATCATGATTGAAAATGTGACACTGATTTCACATGACAGTTCCATAAACAATTAACATTAAGTCACTTACATTTTAGACGCAATATTGAGTGTTTTTATTCTATTTCAGCAGCAAAAATATTTCCAAGATCTCATCAGAAACGCGCATCATAATGCATCTCACAGCAGCAGTGTGTTACTGAATAATTCAGCATTTTGAATGAATCGGTTGAATCAAAGATTCAATGACCTGTTCATAAATGACTGCCTCATTCCTGAATGAATCAGCAGTTTGAACGAATCGACTCAATTTCTCATTAAGACCTGCGCCACCTACTGGCAGTTTAGTTTCATGTTTAAACATTCTTTCCAACATTTCTTATTTGTATATTCAAAAAATATTTAAAACGATCTTTCAGTGTAAATTATTTAATTTGATTGGTAACAGCCCTATAGTGTCTTCTAATTTAATTTATTGATAAAATGTAAGAATATAAAAGGAAAGCTGAAGCATTGCCTATATTTAATAAGATTAGGGGGAAAATTCCCTTTATAAAAGGTAAAATATATGCAGATTTAAATATTTCAAAGCTGATTGAACACTGGTGAGAATATTGCTTCAGAATAAATTTTATTTACAACACACAAAAAAATACAAAAAAATTCCCGAACAAGCAAATCTTTTACTCGGACAAGTGAATGACAGATTTACTTGTCCAAAGGACAAGCACTCATACATTCTTAATGTCGAGCCCTGACATGAACGAATGAAGCAACACACTAATGTGAGTGAAAAAAAATGTATTCTATGTGATAGTATTGCATTGTTACAGATCGTTTTATATCTATGGATTATGTGTACGTGTCTAACAGAACACTTCCAGGCTGGAGAATACTTTATTTGTGGTGTTCTTGGTTCATTACTGTCTTGATGTGCATGGTTCACTCTCTTGACTCGATATTTGTTCGTGGTTATATTCATCGATCGGGCAGGCCAAGTAACGCTAATAAAAATATATAATTCCAATAAATCGCGAGTGGATGAGGGATGAATCATTGTGTTTGTTTGATAAAGACATTTTGCGAGCCCTGGCTATGGGCTGGGCGATTCATTCCGGTTGCCATTTTCCACACACTCCCTACGCGTCCCAATTCGCATACTATCCGCACTAAATAGTATTCGAAAAAATTATTTGTATGTTCCAAATCGTAGTATGTTGAAAAGAGTATTCCAAAGATTCCCGGATGGTCTACTATTTCCGGTCAGAATTCGAAGTGCAGATCGATGCCAACTTTCACGGCTGATATTGCCCACAACCCATTGCGAGATGAACGAGGATTCGATTAGAACTACAAACACAGATAAAAAGTGTTAAAAAAAACGACAATCATGATGGTTATGGGAGTCCGAGGGTTAAGTAGAGAAGGTTAGATAAAGGGGTGTGAGTGAGCAATTATCAGTATTTAACCTGACGAAAAGATATTTATTCAATATTATCCACATTATATTTCACCTGCAGCAGCATTGTGAACTTTTGTAATGATACGTTTGGCCATTAACTTTTAAATGCATCATTATATTTAAACTGCAAACACATGAGGAGAGTTTCTGCATTAAAGACCCACGAATGGCAGATCAACGTGCTACTACATTTCTCTCCGATATATGACATTAAATTGAATGTGGAGGATTTGAACTGTGATGATGATTGACAGGGCAGTTTAAACGGTGACGGGATGCACGTAACTAAGCAACAGAGTCCGTTATAGATGACAAAGTAGTATGTCCCAAAGCTTGTATATTCTTCTGCTACACACTCAAAAGTAAGTACTTTTTCTTCACAAAAATAGTACATACTTTTAGGTCGTAGTATAAGTAGGTAAATTGGGACGCAGCAGCTGTCACTGTCAGGGGGAGCAGAAGCTCATTAAATATGCAAATCTTATCCAATCCTAGCCGTGGGCATTTACTTCCAAGTCTTCAGTGCGGCACGCCCATCAAAACTGAGCGTGTCTTGAGAGAGCCTCAAAACCAGGTCAGGAAATAGCCTATTACTTATATATTATGATGGTTTTGAATGTAAAAACCACGTGAACGCAATAAGTTGACCTCAGACAACAGTATAAAAAAAATGTAAAAAGCCAGTTCATGACACCTTTAAGTGAAAATGCCTGTCTGGCGTGTATCCAATTGAGAAATAAAACCGGATGCGTCTCATTTGATCTGTGCATTCGTCTTAAAGGGACAGAAGCCTACCTGTTCTTTCTGTTCTTTAGAGGTAATGTGTGTCGCAAACCTGCCAGCAAACATGAGATCAGACAGACACCCGGGGCCTGAGGTTTCAATCAGACCTGGAGACACAATAACTCTTTCATGTGTTGGGAGGGGATCGAAATTACAAGGACAGAGCAAAATCACCTGCTGGCCAAATGGAGATTGGAACGTCCCATTCCCTAAATGTGGAGGAGGTAAGATAACAGGTTTACTAATTGAGTTTTATTACCGTTTTTTACGATTGCTTAAGCACAATTTAAAAAACACGGCACAACACACACAATTCACACATCCACACACACAAGTACACACTGCTGTTCTCAATCTTAAACACTTGTCAAATTTCTATATTTTTCCAATGATATAATCTGGGTTAGATTTTTTTCAGAGATATTGTTAGAGTAAAGTATATGAATATATTGACCAAACAGTACACACAACTTAAGACCAGTCCTGCATATTGATGAAAATATTTTTTTCTCTCCACATTGTAAAATCATTCAAATCATTCATGCATTTTCAAAGGTTTGTTTTTTATATCTGCTGAGGTTGGGCTGAACTCTCTGTCCAGCCTCTCTCAATGTCAACCCATGAGGACTCAGTACTCAACCAAAGTTGCGCAAATCGCATCTGATAAATTTGGTCCCCATCTTCTTTGTCCACGTCCTACTCCAGGTCTACCTCTTCCTACCCCCCTCACCCCCTCTATACCCCTCTTCCTCCACAAGCTCCCCCTCTCATCCTCACTCTTCCTCTTACTGCGACATTGCTGTCCATTTTTGTTGAAGACAGGTAAACTCACCTGTTGCCTTTTTATAGTGTTTACCCCTGATTGTTGAGTTTACAATTAAGCACCTAAGACTAATCAATTGGTTTATAGGGGTGGTATTTCTAATGTAGACACACTAACCTCTTTGACCTAATATATATGCTTGAAGTACCCCTGAGAATTTGAGTTAATAAGTTAGGTCAATAATAGAAGTAAAAAAAAAATTAAAAAAAAGTTTTTAATTCATCACAATTCTGTGATGTCCGTTAATGGTCACATTACATGCAGGTAAACAAATCTTTTTTTTTTTAATCTTTTTTTTGTAAGTATTATATTTTAAAATTATTTGAATTTTCAATTCTTATAATATATTTACTGAATAGCTTTTCATTAAACTCACAAACTCCCCTGCAGTTCCATCACAAACCCCAGTCTGGGAAAGCCTGACGTAATGTAATATTTAATGCACTTCTCATTTTGTTAATAAAGCGTGGAATATATTTTCTTTCTCTTTGTATTTTTATGGTCAATATGGTTCGAGATTATCCTATTCAAATCAATGCAATAAACGAGTTAGGTCAAAAGTAATCAAAAAGTAGTCTGATTATATTACCTTAAATGTGTAATATTAAATGTGTATATACAATTGTTGTCATGTAATTTGGAATCAGTAACACACCGACTACATTTTGTAAGTAATCTACCCAGCTCTGCCAATATGAGCAGACTGGTGGGAGTTGTCTTGGACGGCAACAAGCCCAATGCATTATGGGCGTCAAAGTTTTGCTATACCTATTTGGCAAAAGGAAGACAACAGCCCCTTTTTCTCTGTTTTCTCTAGTCAGGTATCACCAATTTTAACAAAGATTTAGCCTTTCTACCACAAAGGCAGCTTTATTGAAAGCCATTTTGTCAGCAGAGAATTACATGCTCATTAAATGAATGCATGGTAAAAAATGAAAGATGCACACCAAAAAATGTGGAGGGAAGCGCTTTTGAGTACCAACATTTTTGGGGACAGGTACACGGACACCTTTACTTACTGGAGTAGGATTTTTCTCCATCTCTGGTAAGATAGCAATAATGATTAGGGCAGCACGATATAAAGTTTTAGCATCGATATTGCAATGTGCTCTGTATATGTATAGGGATCTTAGTTGATCGGTTCGGAAAGCACGTGGTTATAGCGGATTAATTACAAAGTTTACCTATCATGGAGTGAAAGTTTATCATTTGTATGTGCTTTTAAGTCCTGGCAGTTTAAACATCAAGCACAAGAACAAGACTGTAACTTGTATGTTTTATGTGCATAGACAGCCCGTGACAGCACTCTCTTTCTCTTATTTTGAGCTTGAACGGACACATGCATACAAAATTAAGTCAAAATGCCTGTCTTGGCGAGTATCCAATTGAGAAATAAAACTAGATGCGTCTCATTTGATCTGTGCATTCGTCTTAAAGGGACAGAAGCCTAATATACCTGCAGCTGTTTGTCACCACCAATGTTAATCAAACAACAGATGAGCACCAAGCAGCATCTCCAGGAGTTCCCTTGAGAACCAGACCAAAAAAGTTACATGCACCTCTGCTTATCTTCTCATATTCATGCATTACATTAAACACATGTTCTGTTGTTTAAGGCTGTAAAAGAGGCATGTGACTGATATTGAGATTTATTAATGCCACACTTGATCTAAAAACAGTCTAAAAAATGTCTTTGTCCTCAGGGAAATGTGGGCAACCACCACACATAGAATTTGCAGATACAAGAGAAATGACAAAACCTGAATACAATTCAGGGGAGAGAGTTGAATACATCTGCTTTGATAAATACACACTGGTTCCGCATTACCCCGACTCCAAATACTACACCTGTGAACAAGGCGAATGGAGAGGAAATATTAAGTGTTTAAGTAAGTATGAACATCTTCACCATATTTAAGACATTAAAAGTCATGAGGTTTTTCTCACTGTATTTGTTTTAAGTTTGATGTAATCTTGTAGTTGAAGTTGTAAATCTGGTTCTGATGAATCAATGAATGTATATTGTAACACTGACAGTGAGATGTGTTTGTTTCAGAGCCCTGTACAGTGACGGTGGAGGAAATGGATAAAAGAGGTATAGAGCTGCAGTGGGGCGGACGGCAAAAGATATTCTCACCACATGGGGATAGAACCACCTTTGCATGTCAGTGGGGAAAACAACATTTAAAAGTCAATGCCTTAATACAATATTGTAATGATGGAGTGATGATTATGCCTAAGTGTGTGTGACAAGGAGAATAAAACATTAATGATGCACCAGCTGTAAAAATAAAGAACAAAACAAGACAAAATAAACATAAAAAAATCCTAATTCAGTTTTATAAAAGCAACATGTTTGAAAATGTGCATGTATAAAAAGGACATTAATTAATTTAATGCTAAGTGATCATATGTGTATTGTACAATAAAAAAACATTTCCAAAAAATATTCAATCAACTCTTTTTAGACTCTTCAAACTAAAGAGTACATTTTGGTCACAAATTAAATTAAATGGATTAAATTGCAAAACTTCAGCTAATATTAGTGCACAAACAGAACAAATTACAGTTCTGTACTGTTTACGCTCATAAAATTGTTGTGAGCCTTTTTGCATTCAATGATGAGGCGGAGGGAAGGGGCTGATGGGGAGGAGGGGAGGGGCTGATGGGGAGGAGGGGAGGGGCTGATGGGGAGGAGGGGAGGGGCTGATGAGGCGGAGGGAAGGGGCTGATGGGGAGGAGGGGAGGGGCTGATGGGGAGGAGGGGAGGGGCTGATGGGGAGGAGGGGAGGGACTGATGGGGAGGAGGGGAGGGGCTGATGAGGCGGAGGGAAGGGGCTGATGGGGAGGAGGGGAGGGGCTGATGGGGCGGAAGGGAGGGGCTGATGGGGCAGAGGGGAGGGGCTGATGGGGAGGAGGGGAGGGGCTGATGGGGCGGAGGGGAGGGGCTGATGGGGAGGAGGGGAGGGGCTGATGGGGCGGAGGGGAGGGGCTGATGGGGAGGAGGGGAGGGGCTGATGGGGAGGAGGGAAGGGGCGATTGCCTTTATCTTACACAGACTTCAAAGATTCATATCGCAACCAGTCTTAAGAGTGTTCATGAATATATCTTTTGGAAAACAGGTAATGTCAGATTTTTTATCCATACTTAAGTTTAATACTAAAGAAATCTTTGCTTTGTTTAAAATAAAAGAAATCTAAATTTGTTCAAAATAAGGAAAGTGTAATCCTTTAAATACTCCATGTTCAACCTTGTAAACTGTACTAAGCAATCTGTCATGTTTTACAGCCTAAAATTAAATATTCTAAGATATTTCTCTTTCTTCTATTCACGACCGTGGATGTCTCAACAAATGCTCAAGGTAACACAACAATATAAAAAATAACTAAAGCATGTTTTTATATGTTGTACAAAAAAATTATAATATGGGTTCCCATTCAGTCGGTCACGTTCGACGTACGTCGGACGTACCGACGAATTGGGATCACTTCTGGGAGCCCCTATCAGCTTCGAGCTATCTAGAACCGGCCAATGAACAATTGGCATGCGAGATTTGCATCTCGCGCTCCGCCCCGCGCCGCGGGTATAAACAGGAAGCGAGAGCGAATGCACGCTGTCATTCACTTCGGAGCCACACGGCATTACGAAGACCACTCAAATTGAGTTCGCTGCTATCAGCAAGACAAATAAAGAGTTTGAAAGAACCGGAGAAGAGGAGAAACGCGTGTTGGAGAGACGGCACATTCCAGCGGGACCGCGGAAGACTCATCAGCTGCCTCTGTGCTACAGAGAAAACTGCTGTTTTCACAGCAACAAATTTCTGTTGGTCTGGTTTGGGCGTTTTCCTGTATTGAGTACAGGCACGGGCTGCACTACAATCCCGTGCGCTGTCGCGTTTCCCCCTGAGTGCTTCAGCACAGAGCGTTTCCTCACAAAAGAGTACACGGGTGTGACACTGCGTCTTTTTCAAGACGTCATTCCACTCGTGCGTTTCTGGATGCGGTTGTTTCCTGTCCTGACGGCCACGATCCCTCTCGCATAAACACGTTGAGACTGTGTCGTGGGTGATCCATGTTCTCCCAGGGGAACGGGATCACGTCGACGCGCTGGTCATCTCACCTTCCGCGTGAGGGTTTGAGTGTTCAGCACGCCGTGTGCCGTCTGGCTGCCGGGTGACAGCGCGGGTTGCCACGGCCACTCTGCGCGTGTCACTCGGCGCCTCTGATGCGCGGTCGAGACTATGATGCCTCAAACGGGGTTGAGTCCCTTCGCTTATACCCCGATCTAGTCTCTTTTCTGGTGCACCAGGGGGGGGACTATTTTGGCTGATAAGCCTGGGTGGCCTGAGGATTACAGTGAGGCTTCCCCGCCGCGTACATCTCTGTGGGCCCCTCACTCCTCTATCGCATCGCAAGCATGTTGAGACTGTGTTCGTGGGTGGTCTATGCTCTCTCATGAGAGCATGGCCACGTCGGCGCGCTGTTCGTCTTGCCTTTTTCATAGGGGCTTGAGTGTTCAGCGCGCCGTGTGCCATCTCACGGCCACGCCCACTGTCTCACGTGTCTGCTGGTAGCTTACAGATGGGATTGCTGGTCCTTGAAAGGGGACCTAGCGTTTCATTTGGGGCTCTAGCAGAGGACAGATGTCAATCGCTGCATCGGAGAGAGGGCTGTTATGTGTTGAAAATGAGGATGATGCTGAGATTCCCACCGTAATAGTGGGCGCTCGTGCTGAATCAGATTCATACTTGACAGCCATGCTTTCCCGGATGGCTGAGGCATAGTCCAACGCGTAAATCGCCTTGCCTGCCCCTTGCCTTTTTTTCGGATGTGCATTGGAAGGCTTTGGCATTGTGGAACTATTGGTGCCAAAACATGGAACACCAATAGGGCCATAATCTGTATAAAGTTTTCCTCTCTCTCACTACCCTCATCGGTGGGGTGGCAGTGCCACTGGCAGGCCACCTCCACCCTGCTTAGTGCACGAGGGTAGTTCTGAGCCGAGGTTGAGCTGCGCACAGCGCTGGCCCTTGGCTAGACGATGTCCACCCTGGTCCAGAAACACAATTGACCCGGATTTGGTCTGGAACTGTTCTTCCCCGGAGGAGGGCCTGGTGGAAAACCATTAGTAATTCTGTTCCGCCACTGATGTTAAAAACAGCCAGTGGTACCCAAAAAAAAAAAAAAAAAGAGCAGTTCCAATACCTCTGGGTCTCGGGAGTTCAGGAATGGCAGCGTGTGACGCTACAGAGCCTCGCCTCTTTCATTCCCCTCCCCACAAGAGGGCGAGAATGGCAGTGTGTGACGCTACAAAGCCTCGCCACTCTCATTCCCCTCTTCTCAGCGGTGTGTGGACAACAGTGCGCGACGCTATGCCTCGCCACTCTTGTTCCCCGCTGAGGAAGGAGGTGAGGCAGACCGTGCGCAAAGCCACAAAGCCTTGCCACGCTCAGCCCCTCCTTCATTTGGGAGCGTGCTTGGCGGTGGTCGACGCTCCCATGCCTCGCCACCCTCAGACGCCTCTCCCTTCGCCAGCAGGGGGCGCCGGCTGTGGAACGCACTCAAGCGGCCTCCCCACACTCGCACGCCCCCTCCGTGGACGCAGGTAAGTGTTGCACAGCACACTCAGATCCCACTTCGGGCCGCTCCATGCCGTCCGAGTCGGATCCCTGCATTCCGCGTCGCTGCCCCGCTGCGGTTACGTCTGTGGTTAATCCCCTTGCTCGGTGTCTGGAAGCCTGGCTAGAGCTTCCCAGCCCGTCTCGGGGCCGTACCATCAGACTCGGCTATGCGATTCAGTTCGCCTGGCGTCCCCCTAAGTTTGGGGGCGTTCACTTCCCAGTAGCGAAGGAGAACGCCCCCGTGCTCCGGGCGGAGATCGCAGTCCTACTGGCGAAGGACGCGATTGAGCCGGTCCCTCCAGCCGATATGAGGTCCGGGTTCTACAGCCCGTACTTCATTGTACCCAAGAAAGGCGGCGGGTTATGGCCGGTCTTGGACCTGCGATTCTTGAACCGGTCCCTTCACAGGCTGCCGTTCAGAATGCTAACGCAGAAGCACATCTTCAGGTGCGTCCGTCCCCAAGATTGGTTGCAGCGATCGTCCTGAAGGACGCTTACTTTCATTCTCGTTTCCCCTCGACCGGCCCTTTCTGCGCTTCGTGTTCGAGGGACGGGCATGTCAGTTCCGCGTCTTGCCCCTTGGCCTGTCCCTGTCGCCCGCGTCTTTACGAAGGTTGCGGAGGTGGCCATTGCCCCCATGAGAGAGCATGGTGTTCGCATTCTCAACTACCTCGACGACTGGCTGATCCTTGCCCAGTCGTGAGAGCAGTTGTGCGAACACAGGGACAAGGTGCTCAGTCACCTCAGCCAGTTGGGACTTCGGATCAACTGGGAGAAGAGCAAACTCTGTCCCACACAGAGGATCTCTTTTCTCGGTATGGAGATAGACTCGGTCTTCATGACAGCGCGCTTCACAGAGCGCGCGTCCAGTCAGTGTTGAACTGCTTGAATTCGTTCAAAGGCAGGACAGTGGTACCACTGAAACATTTTCAGAGGCTCCTGGGGCATATGGCATCCGCAGCCGCAGTAACGCCGCTCGGATTGCTTCATATGAGACCGCTTCAACGCTGGCTACACGATCGAGTCCTGAGATGGGCGTGGCACAGCGGTTCCCTCCGTGTCCAAGTGACTCCGAGGTGCCGCCAAACCTTCGGCCCGTGGTCGGACCCTTTGTTTCTACGGGCGGGAGTTCCCCTAGAACAAGTGTCCAGGCACTCCGTTGTCTCCACGGATGCCTCATCCACGGGTTGGGGTGCCACGTACAACGGGCTTGCAGTTTTGGGTCTGTGGACGGGGCCTCAACTGCAATGGCATATCAATTGCCTCGAGTTGTTAGCAGTTCGTCTTGCACTCAGCCGCTTCAAAGTTCCGCTCAGAGGCAAGCACATTCTGGTCCGTACGGACAACACTGCGACCGTTGCGTACGTCAAAAAACAGGGTGGTCTACGCTCTCGTCGCATATCACAACTCGCCCGCCATCTCCCCTTATGGAGTCAGAAGCATCTGAGGTCGCTTCGTGCCATTCTCATTCCGGGCCTGCTCAATCGTGCAGCCAACGAGCTGTCACGTCAGCCGGTGCTTCCGGGAGAATGGCGACTCAATCCCCAGGCGGTCCAGCTAATCTGGAGTCGTTTCGGCCCGCACAGGTAGACCTGTTTGCCTCCCCAGAGACGACCCACTGTCAGTGGTTTTATTCCTTGACTGAGGGAACCCTCGGGTCGGATGCCCTGGCCCACAGCTGGCCCCGGGAAGAACGCAAGTATGCGTTTCCCCCAGTGAGCCTTCTTGCGCAGACACTGTGCAAAGTCTGGGAGGACAAGGAGCAAGTCCTGTTGGTCGCTCTATATTGGCCCAACCGGACTTGGTTCCCGGAACTAGTGCTCCTTGCGACAGCAACTCCCTGGCCCATTCCTCTGAGGAAGGACCTCCTGACTCGGAGACGGGGCACCCTATGGCACCTGCGTCCAGACCTCTGGAAATTCCATGTCTGGTCCCTGGACGGGACGCAGAGGTTCTAGGTGACCTACCGCAAGCGGTAGTTGACACCATCACTTCCGCTAGAGCCCCCCTACGAGGCGTCTCTATGCGTTGAAGTGGAACCTGTTCGTCGATTGGTGCTCTTCTCGCCGAGAAGACCCCCGAAGATGTTCGATCGGATCTGTGCTTGCCTTTCTACAAGATGGGTTGGAGCGAAGGCTGTCTCCCTCCACCCTCAAAGTCTAGGTTGCCGCTATCACCGCTAATCATGAGCTAGTAGATGGAAAATCTCTAGGTAAGCACGATCTGGTCGACAGGTTCCTTAGGGGGGCGAGGAGGTTAAATCCGCCTCGTCCTCCCTCCATACCCTCTTGGGACTTAACACTGGTGCTAACTGCACTACAGAGAGAACCCTTTGAGCCTCTGCAGTCAGCTGAGTTGAAAATTCTGTCGTTAAAGACAATACTCCTGACTGCGTTGGCCTCCATCAAGAGGGTAGGGGACCTGCAGGCATTTTCGGTTGACGAATCGTGCCTGGAATTCGGGCCCGGTAACTCTCATGTGATCATGAGACCCCGGCCTGGATATGTGCCCAAGGTTCCCACTACTCCCTTCCAGGACCAAGTGGTGAGCCTGCAAGCGCTGCCTTCGGAGGAGGCAGACCCAGCCCTAGCTTTTCTCTGTCCCGTCCGTGCTCTCCGGACTTACGTGGATAGAACGCAAAGCTTCAGGACCTCAGAGCAGCTCTTCGTCTGTTACGGAGGACAGCAGAAGGGAAAGGCTGTCTCCAAGCAGAGGATGGCCCACTGGATAGTGGATGCCATCGTCTTGGCTTATCAGTCCCAAGACGTGCCCTGCCCGCTCGGGTTAAGAGCCCACTCCACTAGGGGTGTTGCCTCTTCCTGGGCGCTGGCTCGTGGCGCCTCGCTGACAGATATTGTAGAGCTGCGGGCTGGGCGACACCTAACACGTTCGCTAGATTCTATAGCCTCCGTGTAGAGCCGGTATCTTCCTGTGTGCTCACTTCCCATAGTCAGTAACACCGAAATGCCTGTTCTAGTGTCGGCTTGCTGCGCCATTCCCTCCCCTATGGTAGACGGATGCGTGCGCTTATTTTGCTCCAGTCGAGTTCCCCGGAACGGTGAACCCTGTTGAGTCCTCCGCAACCCGTGGCAGTCGGACGTGGCGGAGCGTTCGACGCCAGGTCTAACACTCGTATGCATTGGTGGAACTTGTGTTAGGCCGGGTTCCATATGTAGTGACCCCCACGGCGGTCCCATATGTGTATTCTTCCACGGTACGGCTCCCTACGGCGAGCCCGTGTCTTTCCCTCGGCAGAGTGTCCTCTGCCGTTCCAGGTACGTGTTGTTCCCCCTCCACTAATTGGCCGGGGCCACCCCTGGGACTTCCGTATGTTGTGCTGCCCACGGTCAGCCCATACGTGTATTCTCCACATGTTAACTCCCTCTGGGCATGATGTGGCTTCCGCAGCTGCCTTCACAGGCACGCTTTCCCAGCGTTATCCAATACAGTCAGCTGAATGGGTCTTGCGGAACAGCAGCTTTGACTCTCCCTGCGTGAACCTACCCGCCCGCATCAGATCGGGGTCCGTGGGGCTCATCGCTGGGCGCTGGAAGTGGTAGTAACTATGGCGTTTTCCATAGGGGATCCCAATTCGTCGGTACGTCCGACTTACGTTGAACGTGACCGACTGAATGGGAACGTCTCGGTTACGTATGGTAACCCTCGTTCCCTGAAGGAGGGAACGGAGACGTACGTCCCGTCGCCACAGTTGCTGTACCATCACTGCAGGTCGAGCCACTACGTGTGGCTCCTCAGTGAAAAACAGCGTGCATTCGCTCTCGCTTCCTGTTTATACCCGCGGCGCGGGGCGGAGCGCGAGATGCAAATCTCGCACGCCAATTGTTCATTGGCCGGTTCTAGATAGCTCGAAGCTGATAGGGGCTCCCAGAAGTGATCCCAATTCGTCGGTACGTCCGATGTACGTCTCCGTTCCCTCCTTCAGGGAACGAGGGTTACCATACGTAACCGAGACGTTTTTATAAACAAGTGTTTATTTATAATTTCTGTCTGAATTTATACTGCTTTTTTTTTTTTAAATAAAATCCAAATGTGGATTAAAATTGAAATAGATTATAAAACTGAACTGAAATTATAAAACAAGAGTATCATTGATTTTATTAGTAGTATACTATCATGGCATACACCCTAATTAGGGTACTTCAAATATACACTGCAGTATGGTTTTGATGTCTTAGAGCATTTTTCCTCATTTTCATGCCTTTGTTTAATGTCAGATGCTATTAAACTGTTCTTTATTCCAGTAAACTGCTATCTTTTTATATTGAATTAATTGTATTTCTTCTTCTCCAGAAGTTACATGTGAGAGCGAACAACTCATCAATGTTGACATTTTAATTGGACATCCAGGTATCGTTTCACCTTATAAACCTGGACATATCTTAGTTTTCCGATGCACAGATGTGAACATGAAGATGTACGGCCAACGAACAATTGAATGCCTGTCAAGTGGAAAATGGGATAACC
This sequence comes from Gobio occitaniae, assembly GCA_033150135.1. Classification (NCBI taxonomy): domain Eukaryota; kingdom Metazoa; phylum Chordata; class Actinopteri; order Cypriniformes; family Gobionidae; genus Gobio; species Gobio occitaniae. The sequence goes on along the minus strand of JARQWZ010002351.1, from coordinate 53,319 downwards.
CATATCCAAAATGTGGAGGTATGAAGAGATACTGCAGTAATGTATTTGATTAAAATATGAAAGACCTTTTAAAGATTTTGTTTGCTGTCTTGCTTTACCTTAGTGTGAGTTAATTAACAACTAACAAAGCCTCAGTCTACACTACACAGTGAAAATGAAAAATACGAGATTCTAGTGCAATTTGGAAATTTACTAGACATTGTGGCTGTTGGGAAAAGTTCAATTTGTGAACTAATATGACTTTCACCTTAAAAAAAAAAAAAAAAACATTTTGATAGTTGACGTTGTATATTAAAACATATGACCTAAATTCTTATGAATAGATAAGTCCAGATGGAGGACACTGCAGTGAACTTGTCCTCTAAAAACAATAGAAGACTTAATGGAGCGATTCCCTGATATTGAGGGTCCAGTCAAACCTGGACACAGTTTAATATTTCCATGCATAAAATTCAAATGTGGTTCTAAATTTGAAGTAGTAAGTGTAGGGACACACCAAATCGACCACAGAACTATAGCACTGATAAAAGCCGACTGTGTTGTCAGAATCAGAATCAGAAAGAGCTTTATTGCCATGTGTGCTTGCACACACAAGGAATATTTCTTTCTACTGAAACTTCCAGTACACATACAAATACAACAAAAATCTGATCTTAACTATTTTAGTAAAAGGTTTAATGTAGGCCACAGTCCATTGCGTTATGATTGCTCATGTCAGCAGCGCCTTGCATCGCCAACAAGGCTTTACAATCAGTGGATGGCGGGCAGGATCGGCTTTGAACATTAGTCAAAAAACGTTGGTGCGGACGGATTTTGTGATGCGGTTGCGGATTAAATAAAAGCCCATCCGTGCATCTCTGGGCCTATAGTGAACGCATTTCGCTCACAGCCAAGCGTCAGTAAGCACCCAGTGATAATGTTAATTTTACTGCTTTAATTATAAGAAACCCCCCTAAAACACAGTGGCTGGCTGAACTGCAGCATGAGTCGCATTGGAGTGATGTAAACTTCCCTCTTCAATTGACTGGCTTGAGGATGAGCTGTCAATCTAGAACTAGTGGACCAATGGGGATGCAAAGACCCACCCTAATTTACATGAAACTTGAACTGCAACATTTGAAACCGCAAGCACAGAATGTGGAAACAAGAGCAAAGGAGAAAAGAGCATGGACATGCAAAAAATGAAAATAAGAGCAGAAAACATGATTTTGAGAGCGATTCAGATAATTCTGATTGATTTTTCAGTTTTGTGCGTTATATTTTCACGTGTTTTTAAAATTTTGATTCACGCTTATTATTTTTTTATGCGTGACTGCAATAAATTTGGCCGGAATTTGATCCCATACTGGTTATGTTCAAGGTGTAGTTTGCTTGAGAGGTATTCAGATGTGTTTTATATAATTAATATAGTTATTAATATAACCAAATTTGTTACAGTTATATAATATACAATACTATATATTAATTCTAAAGAATTCGAATCAAAACAATATATAGCAAGGTAATGTTTAAATGTTAATTCAATTCAAATATATTTATTATTTATTTTATTGTCATCTCACACATGGATCTGCATTCAATTAATTAGCATCAAACAAACAATATAATCCTTATTCTCAGTGAATAAAGAATACTTATTAAATGAAGACATTGAAAAAATTATTGCATAACCACCAAATAGGTGGCTGTCTATTTTCCCGTGCTCAATGTTCTTCGCAGCTCTCACTATCTCAGTCATTTGCTGCGGGATCAAACAGTCAGTTTCATTTAGTGTTACAACAGTCAGTTGTACTGCTTTGCAGACATCGGACATTTGCAGACAAAGCCAGCAGCTCGTCTTTATCTCTAGCTGTTGTTTCTGCAGCCGTGCCAAGGTACAGGCTTTGTTCCCCTGGCACCTCGTCATGGCTTTCTTCACTTCCGGTTTCGCTCTTCCCCCTCCTGCTGGTGGAAAACTTTCTGCAGTGGCTTGCGTGTGCCCACATTGCCCTCTCAGCCACTTTTACGGCAGTATGCGTTGTTAGGAGGATTTGGTAAGGCCCCAGCCTTTGCCCTCTGTCAACACGAAATCACCTGGTTTGATGTCATGTAAAGGAGTCCCAGCTGGTTTCCCCAAATTTTACCTGCACACAGACGTTAGACAACAAAAAAGACATCTCTTTCCAATAATTCACAATTCTATTGATGCAAGCTATTGTTTACCCCCTTCCATTCCCATGAATGGTGGTCTCAAACGGGCTCCGATTTACTCGAGGCCTTTTCTCGTTTTCGTGTATATCAATACGCATCAAGATTCAAAAATTTTCATCAAATATTAAAACCTTGTCATAAACTTTCATTTGAGTATCATTCCCCCTTTTGCTGCGTGATCACCCATGCAGCCATTAATCATAATCATCGAAAATATTTTCAGGGTAAACAAGGCTTGCTTGTCACTACTCGTCCAGACGCCATTTTGCACAGTGCGGTCACACTGTTCCCGTTGCTGCTTTTCTCTGGCCCTGAGTTGAAAAACTGCATAGTCTATAAGGAAGGCAAAACATTTGTGGTTATTTCAGATAATAAAAACATTCTGGCTGTGCTGTCTGTTGCACTTCTACGGCCTTCGCAGCTGCGTCTGCTCTCACAATTTCCTGTTGAAATAAACTCTTTGTTGTTAGTTTCGCTGCGCATTCTACAGATAGCAACCTAGCCAGGCAAGAAAATTGTGTCTAGCAGATTAGACACAAAAGAAGTATTCATAATTGTGCGCCCATCAGACTTTAACATTTTCTTGCGTTTCCACAGCGCCCCAAAATCGTGCTCAACTCCGAAGGCATAACGCTTGTCTGTGTACATCGTTACACTCTTACCCTCCATCAGCTTGCATGCTTCCGTCAAGCTACGAACTGCAGTCTTGACCAGAAGGTTTTCCCCAAAACATACTGAAAATATTCTATAAAACGAAAGACAAATCCATATTTCATCTCTGGGAGCCGGGCTAAGTGAGCAAGCACTGTTACTGCACTCCCGACATGTTAGGGGTGTGTGATACCTCCAAAATCCAAACACACGACACCTTATTGCTATCAAGCGTTTAGTGACACATCACACATCCCTAGGCCAGACCCTCAGTCACTCCTCAGAGACCCAATACACACTTTAGAAAACACATATGAAGAAACAAACAATCAGTGGTTCTCTTAATTAATCAAAATCATAACAGACCTTTTTGGGGTCCGAAACACAATAGTGGTCCAACTCAAACTAAACGATAAAAATAAGTAAGATAGATAATAATCCATCTTAGCACTTTAAGTCTCTACATAAAACATCCTTCAGTTTACATTGTGTGCTTTGCTCACAGTTCAGATGACACCTCTGACACGCACAGTTCCAAAGCACAAATGTCTATCATGCACTGATTCTCTTTTGTGTGTCTGCCAATGGGGTCACTTCGCTCTCTACCTCGATTTCATGCTACATTCTTATCTAAATGCCCACAGTTTCTCACTGTGCTTCACAATCAACCTTCCTCTAGTCAGTTGTTTCAACACCATTCTTCACAAACCACCCTGTTTTTGTTAAACATACTATTTCCAGCAGACCCATTCTAACTCACCATAGCCCACACCATATTTAACCACTAATGAACATAAATCTAAATTTGCTAATTTTAAATACACTTCATCAAAATGCCATAGTTATCAATTCGTATTACATTCAACCAGCTTGTTCACTTATCTTTATCTTGTGACATCATACTTAATCATAATCAATATCCAATTTTTATAAAAGTCTTTTCAGTTCCTGTTATCAGTAAACCATCCAAAATCCATTCATCAGGGCTTTCTTTTAAAGTACCATTTTCTCCATGCCCTGTCCATTAAAACTCTTTAGATGTATGCTCCAATTGGCCCAAAATCTTAACCCTTAATTCATGTCATTTGGCAGCGGTACTTATCATCAAATCCTCACCTTGCCACTTAAACCCAAAATTGTTATAACTTTACTTTATATACTTTATTGTATATAATTTTCATAATCTCCCATATCACTTTATAAAGTATTCAAATTTGTACTATAAGTCACCATCAATTTCTTTAAAGCCGTTTCAAAAGGATTTTTCAACTCCATATATGTATATTAACTCCATTTAACTTTACAGGTGTTCATAAATTGTTCATAATTCTGTCCGAAAATCAATTTTCCACCAAAAAACAATCAATCTTTTTGGGCTATTTCTCTTCTGTTTTAACTTGTCACATTATTCCTCTATCAAAGAGCTCGTCTGCAGATGCACCATGTGATCATTATTGTTTCTTATCTCTACTGCTCTGCAGAAACCAAAATATTATATTCCTCTTATCTCAATTCCAGTCACACAGAAAGACTTCTCTGCCGGCTCCTTCAGCCCTTAATACACAAATAGAAGCTCTCTTAGACATCTAATGTCATGCCTCCGTTCAGAGGAAACATAAAATAAAACTCTTTCTTTTTATAAGTTCTCCCTTGTTCGCCCTCTGGCCTTTCATAAATATTAGGGAGTCTCTGGATAATTAGATAGTGTGACTTTAGTTAATTTGTCTCCTTGTCTCTGCCGTCCAGTCTATAAAATTTACATTTGCCATTCTTAATCAATTGACATTATTTAAACTCCGACCCTCTGTTGAATTTATACAAGGGTGTTAAACCCATGATGGGCGGCAATCTTTAACTATTCCGCTTTAACATATGCACTAATCCATAGATTAATTCAAAAAACAATATCATAAATGACAAAGTAGTCATAATTACCATTAACAGACTGAGCTGGATACCAATCAATTTAAAGCTCGTCCATGTTCTGGATCATCTTTCACCAGATTCGCTCAGAATAATCAGCTTCTTTAGCGTTTGTCGTTTCTCTTAACTAACCCATCTGTGATGATAAAAACACTCATTCCAGAGGTTAATAGCACACTACACTCAATCAGGACACATAAATATGAACTGCTCATTCTCAAAATGTGCTTTTACATGGTTTCTTAACCCGTTTCAAAGTCTGCTGGGTTTTTTTGTTCTGATATCATTGTTTTTGTTTTGTCTCAGATCGCAGACAGAGTACAATCCCTTGTTCCACTGAAGCAGTCTCTCTCTCCTTCTCTCACCCACATTTATCTTTTCAACAGTCTTCTAAGATTTTTTCTATAATGTTAAATTCACTAACCCTTAATTCATTAATCCTTCACAAAGTTTAGAAATTTAACTGTTTAACTTTCAAATTAGAACATCTCCAATAAGTTATACTGTGAAATTGTTACAAGTTATCTTTAGTTTAGATACCTTTGTTATTCAGACCTTCTCTTTAAACTTCAAAAGCCGTCCTCTTAAAGCCATCACCATGTCTCCAAATTATCCTCTGCCATCCTAATGACCTGCAGGATTCAGACTATGATAGAGATATTAGTTCAATATCATACAGCTTTACTGATACTAATACATTTTGTTCTGTTCCAGAAAGTTATCAATCACAATCACAGTATGGTCTCAGCTGGCTCTTAAATGCCAATCATTGCTCTTTTCTTCAGGGTGTTTCCTGGCTCTCAATTTATGCGGTATTTGGTGAGCGGTATAGAGGGGCCTAATTAGGGCAGGGGCTACTGTGTCCAGTCTTGACCTTGGCCCCTACGAAACACAGCTCCCCCCCCAACACAGAGATGCTGCTGGCCTCACAGACATCTGCCTCACCTCTCATACACACCTCACATAAAACCCCCTCCTCCATTTTTTTTTTTTTTTTTTCGGGGGGGTCCGAGATGACTTATCGTGATTTCCCTGGCTTGGGTTGCCCCCCGTCAGGCCGTAGGAAGTCTTACCCGTCATCGGGAACAACCACATCGTGCTCAACCTCGTCATCGCTTTGAGATCTTTGACCCTAAACAGGATCCGATATTTTCTGGAGCCTTTTGGAAAGTGCATTCAAGAGTCATCAGAGCCATCTGGTCTGCTTTCAAATGAGTAAAAACATGGAGGCAGGTTAATTATAACACAACTTAATCACTAAAATCCATCATACTTCTTCAAAGCTGCCCCATAGCAGTGCTTAGATTATTCTCAGTAAATTTAGCCAAAACAACTGTCCATTCATTTTAATGTTCTGCTACATCTGTGACCAAGGCCATCAGTTCTGTACATGGTGAAGGCTAAGAGCAGACAGAAGTTACTGGTCATATCATACATTCGTCAAAAATTTCAGTTAATTAAAAGTCTGTATTTTGAAAACATCTCTTACTGCCCTCTTGATGGCACCTTTTTTATTTTTTATATCTTAACAACTAACTGTCTTTCATGTTCACATAATGCCCTGTGCTTTTACTCATCAATATCTTCTATCATCTGTGGCACAGGCTCAGATATCTGCTTTGAGCTGGTCTGGGATGAGAGAGAGACTGAGACCTTCAGGGCTGGTACACTGCGTTTTCATAAACGTTTCACTCTTCACACTAGCTCAGTGTAAAATCTGGCTAGAAATTAAAATTGTTTCCAAATAAACATCAGACATTTTCCTTTTAACTCTATCCTTTGCCAGAAATTACATTTTCAAATGATCATAATTTTATATTTGTCTTTTGCCCTCACAGTGAATTCAGAAACTATAATTTTCACTCAGATTGAGTCTCTGTTACTCAAGTTAGGCCACGTGGTGGCTAGATTCAGATAACAAATTGTTTATTAGCTCAGCACAAGCTTATCTTTTGAAACCAAAACATCAGCTTCTAGGGTTTTCAACATTTTAACTTGCCTATAGTTACTTCAACAACCCAATATTCTATCAAATCATCATTATCAGAGTTTTGCAAAAGTGAGAAGAGCAAGAACATATTTATTATATAGTTTTTATTTGAAACTCGGTTAATCAGGATTTATATATCTTTGCAGCACGTTTTATCATCTTTATTTTTAATTTTAACCTCATATTAAAATGATCTCAAATCCTTCCTTCAAAAATAATCACCAAAGACTTTATTAGCCTTATTGTTATCTCATTTTCTTAGAGTGTAAATCTCTGTTTCTTTCGTTTTACTGCGTTTCGTTTACAGAATTTAGTCTGGTGGCCTGATCTGCCACACTTTCTACGCCTTATGGGTGTTCGAACACAATTACGTCCAAAATAGCCCTGCTGACCACAATTAAAACACTCTCATCTTTAGCTTATGGAGCAACGTTCAGCAACCTGTGTGCTCCAAAAGTGGCAGTCTGTCTGAGAACAGAGCTCGCTCGGGGTCTAATAAAACAAACAATGGCTTGCAATTTATGGTGTTATCTGCTTTTTCACCAACATCACTTTTAGTTACTCAATTGTATATCTCAGTCACTTCTGGGATTTTCCCTTCGGGTGTACTGCACCTTACCCATTTTACAAATTAATGCATAAACAAAAAAGAATCTAGAAATTGGAATTTTCTTGTTCTCTCTTTGTTTGTAGCCAGTCAAGTTGCTGATCAACTTTCCAATTACAATAAAAACATTTCTGCCCATTTCCTTCACTGGTCCACCAATTTCCTTTGAAGTCAGGCCTTCAGAGCGGAGCTGCTTACAGCGTTTGCTCTTGTAAATCTCAAAATCTTTATACCAACTAATCAAATTACCGATCATATCCCTAAAAATGTTAGCCAGAATTTAGTCAATGTTCATACTCACCAGCGATCTTTAAACAGCTGTGACTTCTGCGTGATAAGACAACATTTTCCTTTCTCTCTTATCTGCCTCTTTTAAGCAACATTTCACTGTTTGTTCGCATTTCTCACATACATTTCCCACAACAACCCTTCAGTTTATCTCCCCTTTTCAACTGACTCATTCACCACTTTCAGTCTGGTGCTCCCTTGTTTGGGAAATCATGATATTTAATTAACTTCTCTTTCTTGCATGCATTTTTCCCATATAATTTTCTCATTTGACAAAACACCGGTGTACCATATTCAGCTAGCTTGCTTTGGGACTTCCCCATACTGGCTGTCTGTCTCTGTGGTTTTTCCCCTCTAGCGTACGCTAATGAATCTGTCGGACGTCTCCGTTCAGATCTGATCTTCTTTACCCAAGACCAGACGGGCGGACACTCCCAGTAGTGTCCTCTCTTATTGGCTCCCAATAGCCCAAAACCGGCTCACAGCACGGTCTCCTCGCCCACGTGATATCTCAAAATTCTCTAAATTTTAATCACGTCGCAATTCGCCCACATGGTTTCAGTTTCTATCCCATAAACAAATCAACCACGTTGCATTCGCCACAGAGTCAGACCCCACTATGGTTTATCCACCCCAATTTCAATTTTCAATTTAACTAAATTTTCAATTTAAACAAATTCTATTCATCAAAATTCTTCCCCGAATTTTAAGTTTGTCTCTTACCAGAAGCGTCCCGTTGCCACCTCGGGTTCGTTTGTTCCAGTGGTCGGACCCTCCGGACCCCCTGAGCGGTTGGCCTCTCTCCCTCAATATGTCGGGGTAGAGCTGTGACTCTAAAGTCCAGGATGATCAGTCACCATCCGCTCCCGGGGTCCAGAAGGCACATCCATGGAATCCCACTTCTGACACCAACTGTCGTGGCAAAATTTCTACTATCGCCGCATTACTGAATAAGAGACAAAACCTTGCCCAATTGTCTTTATAAAGATTTAATTTCTTGCAAGAAATGAGTCACAGTCATACAGCCATCTTCAATGTCTGCAGAGTGCACTAACTAGACATAACAGCACTCAGCTTTTTATCAGTTTCCCAAACAAAGTCACTCCTCCTGTAAATTTCCACACATGACAAGAAAAGCAGCACTTGCTCAAATCCAAAGTGTGCTGTTCATTTTAACTCTGATCCCCACGTTTAGGCCATCCTGACCCCTGAGTGTAGAACGTGTTCTCTATATTCTGTATATGACCTTTTAACCAGTAAGCTGGTTCTGTATGAATATATGCAAATCAATAAACATTTCATGCGCAATGTTTAATGTGTAGCTATGATTAAATTTTTCCATAACAGTGGCGATGTGCAATAAGTAGGTTATGTAAATCGGAAGACCGTGAGGGTTTAGGGTGCCATTTGGGACAGGGCCTGAGTGTCTGTTTCTATGGTGAATCATTGATTCGTCGCTCTGTTGAGAATGCCTTGTGTGTTAACCGGGAACATAGGCCCTGTCCCAAATGGCACACTTCATGTGCACTTTCGGTCTTGTGGACTTACAATGGCCTTTGCGTGCTCGTGTCTGTTAAGTTCTCGAGACCGCAGGTTGTCCCATTTGTCATTTTAGGTCTCAGAAGGGTGCTCACAAGCGCCCCCTTTGAGGTTGATATGTGCCCTCGATTCACACTTCTGCCGAGCCCGCACTGGTGCGGGTTATGGGGCTTTCACACAGGATGCGGAATGCGCTGCACTGGCTTTAGCATAGCCCTTCATATACAAAGCGATTTGCGCTTCGCTGCCCAGACCAAAGTAGGTGGAGTTTTCAAAACTGTTCAGCCATTATGCTTTCCGTGCTTGCATCGATGCACCGTTTCTATTGGCCGCGCGGGTCATCGTCACAGAGCGCAGCGGCAAAAGTTGAAATATTTTGAACTTTGACCGCGGCGTGCGCGAAAGCTCGTCAATGGTGTGCTCCACTGCACCTGCGCTTTGGTAGATGCAGCAACAAACCGTTCTTGCGCGGTGCAAGCCATTGAAATGAATGGATTTCTTAGTGTAGCGGTGCCGTTGCCGCGTTCTGTGTTAAAGGCCCATTACGCTGCGGACTTCTTCCCGGCAGTCAAAGCAGCATTATGTCGTGAAAGTGCGGACTCAGAGGAAGACCATGAGGGTTTAGGATGCCATTTAGGACAGGGCCATACTCTGAGCTGTCTGAACTTACTCCCGGGGTCCGTTCTTCATACCTCGCCAACTCAGTTAGCTTCGAAGTTCATCCTGGACTTGCTGTCATAGCAACAGGTCCGTAAGCTTAAACCTGCTCGCGAACAGGCTTATTTCATGTAAACAGGATTAGATTGCAACTTTTTAAGCGGTGTTGATACTTAAAATTTGTCCCAACCACTGCTACTTTACAAGAGTTACTTACTGAACCAGGGGCAATAATAATTTTAAATAATAACAATAATAATATAAAAATGTCTTTGAAAATGATATTATAATGTTGTGTATAATACTATAGACACAGCCACTTGATCGAGAGATTTATTGTTGATATGACTCTATAATGTTAATTGCAGTCTTACACACATGCTGTACAGTTACTCTGAGCCGTGCATTAATTTGAGTGATGACAGATATTATGGGAGTGGCTTGATGCAGCACAGGAGATGCAGATAACTTGCTCTTAAGAAACTTTAATTAATGCTGTCACGTAACAAATCTGTTTAAAATTTAATTAAAGATTAAATGAATTGCTAATTACAACATTGAAATATGCGCAGGCTGTAGCTAAAAACACTAGAGCGTGGCACTAGCAATGCCAAGGTCATGGGTTCGATTCCCTGGGAAAGCAAGAACTGACAAAATATAACAAAAATGTGTACCTTGAATGCAATGTAAGTCGCTTTGGATAAAAGCGTCTTCCAAATGCGTAAATGTAAATGTTTAATGTAAATAAAAATGTAAAGGGTCTACAAGTACTATAAAATCGTGAATTTAAATAATTTGGAATCATGTTTTTAAAAAAAAATCATTTATCTATTATAACTTTTATGTTGGTTTGGTCGTTTGGCTGTTTCCTTATAAATGTCCAGAAATTTGTGGGGGGGTTTTGTGTAATTTGTCAAGATTTTTGCCAGGTGGCTTTTTAAATTATATGCTGTCATTACGTTGTCTTGACGCCAGCCAATCGCTGCTTTACTGATCGTGGTTTCGAGTATCGATGCATCTGCCCTCTTCAGTGAGCACAAGAACGTGCAGTAATCTTAGATATTTGAATCCAGATATTTGAATCCAATCTGCAAATTCGTTTGAAGAACCAAATTAGCCAGACATCAGTTATCACGATTAAAAGATCTGGGATCTGTCAAATCATCTCAGATGTATTAAGCGAGGTACGAAGAACGGACCCCAGTTTGTTTGTTTTTTTGTTTGTTTGAGGCAGCTAAACATTATTATTATTATTTGGTTACTACAAAATTTGCTAACTTACTACAATGATTATCAGTTCAACTGATTATTTCGAAATAGTGAGTGTTTTATCATTTGGATTGTCGAGAAGGTAAAGAACTTAAGGGGATACAGATATGCATGCTTTTCATGCTAGCTTGATTTTCAGATAATAGTTTAGCAAATATTTATAAAGGTTCTCAAAATAGAAAATGTGCCTCATAGGGACAACACTCTATTCATGGAAACCTAGCATTTTATTTTTCACTGTTTCACAATTATTATTATTTTGCTTTATCTTTTAATTATGTATTGTACAGAAATAACTTGTGTGCTGACGTCAACCACAATTGGAGTAGAAAAGATCAACCCAGCGGGTAAAACTATTTTTAGAGTTGGAGAAAGAGTGGAGATCACCTGCACTGAAGAATACTGGTTCCGTCCAATAAAAGAATCAATCAAATCGTTTACATGTAAAGATGATGGGCAGTGGGATCATGAGCCTGGTTGTGAAGGTAAGATTATAGAGAAACACTTCTGCATTAGAGCTGAACTTACTGCATGTTATTAAAATAATGTAAATCTTGTTTCAGAAATTAGACGTTCCACGTGACCAGCATATGGTTTGGCCGTACTCTTACTGGGAAGATCGGATATTGGGAGCAATAAAATCTTACAGTTGTGAGCGTGGATATGATCAAGTGGACAAAGTGGACAAAGTGGCCACATGCACACGAGACGGATGGACACCAAAACCACAGTGTAGTATGTGCTGATATTAATGTTACAGTCTGTGCAAATGATTTAACATATAATATGAATTCTAATTAATGATGGATATTTGTTTACAGAAAAAATGTGTGCAGCACCAAACATCCCAAATGCACAGATTTTGGAAAATCGGAGACCAAACTACAAGATGTATTCAATAATACAATATGAATGTAATACTGGGTTTGTACCAGATCAGCCTGTACAAATCACCTGTAATTCCCAGAGTGAATGGACAGGCATACAGCGATGCACTGGTATGTTACAGTTACATTTATTACAGATACTAAAACCTTTTCAATATTCATTCAAATCATTATATATCTTCACAATGATAACTTAAAAACATGTAATCAGACTTTTGAAAAGTTTTGAAACTGTTTCGTCACAGCAAAGACAAACTTGTGCCCTGATAAATCTGTGGAAAATGGGTTGATATACAACAACTCCAGTGAGAAAGAATTAATTTACTCCTGCAACACGGGTTATAAAACATTCACTGGGAACTGGTGGGATTCAGTGACATGCAGAAAAGGCTCTTGGTCTGAAGAACCTCGGTGCATCCGTGAGTTTTATTACCGTCAGTCTCAGGTGTTAGACGAATGATAGTGTACTGAAATGTGCTCCCTGTTTTCTGTCTTTACAGCGGTGAAAAAATGTGGTGCTTTTCCCAGTGTTCACCATGGAAAACATAATCAACTGAAAGATACCTTTCGTGATGGAGAAACAACAGCATTCGAATGTGATGCAGGGTTCATATCAACTCCACGCTTCATAAAATGTATCAGTGGTACATGGGACACCCCAGTTTGTGCGGGTGAGCTTCTCAATTCTCATTGCATGTTTGTGAGGAGCAGCGACAGCATATAGTGGACAATACAGTCTATCGACAATCTGATCTCAGTCTTACTGGAGTTCATGAATTCACTTTTTTTTTTCAGTGGGTGTGCATTGTAACATTCCTCCAAAGGTGAAAAATGCAGTCATAACATCTAAACCTGAAGAATTGTATGTAGATGGATCTAGTGTAACATACGCATGTGAAAGATCAATCTCAATGAATGGGGAAAGCACAGTTTTCTGCCGCAATGGAAATTGGGAAGAACCGCCAAAATGTAAAGGTGAGGTTTTGATTGGTTATGATAACTGTCTTTTAAAACTTCTTACAGATTAGAAAACAAAACATTTTGGTAGGTGAAAATCTTACCAAATTGAAGATACTTGGATATTTGAAAATCAAGATGAATAACATCAAGTCCACAGAATATAGTTATGACAATTATTATTAAATCAGTTTGCTTTGAAGATCCTGTGAAATCAGAAATTGAGTTGTGGCACTTTTGCTCTAGATTAATATTATAATATGATGTTAAACATTATCAGTTTCATATTCTTTTAAAAATGTACTTGTTTTTTCTCTTCTGCGAAAAATATGGGTGACTCATCCTATGCAACAGTTTTTTTGTCCAAATGTTTTCTAGAGTCAGAATCAAACGAGTGTTTTAGTGCCATTGTTCTAAATGTCCTTCTCATAAAGATTCTCACCAGCTTGAAGCCAATAGAGAAAGAGGGTTGAGTGGTTTAAAAATAGTCACGTTAATCCTCAGTGAATTCGCAAAATAAAAGAGATTATATAAACTTTATAAATAAAGTCAAAGACACTAAGTATAATGTACAAACCTGAGTTTATCCAAATAAGGAACATTTAAAAGAATGAATCTGACTCCACTCAGCCTCTCTCCACATATATATGATAAACCTGTTTGTGAGGGTAAGATAAAAAAAAACTTCATTCAAAGACTGAATGTCTAGTTTGGCGGTTATTGTACCCTGTGATATAGTCTGCATTTATTTTAAACAGACAAATAATCAGCAATTAACTTGTACTTAGCCTACACTTTAAAAAAGGTATTGTGACTATAAAGTATATTTTAGCAACCATTTGAAGCAGTTTCAGACCCTGCAGCAGCAGGCCCCTCATCATGGCCAGGGGCACGTTCAAAGCTCAAACCGGTGCGCAACGTTTTGCTACGGTTTCCGGTTGAACGGCAAGTTTCCTGGAAACGGTGTGTAATTGTGTGCAACGGGTTTGAGATGCGTTTTTTCTCGTTTGGTGGGTGTGTCAAATATGTCAGCCCAATCAGCAGCAACATGTATATAAACCACGCGGTATTAAAGAGACAGCTCACACAATGGGTCCAAGTAAAGATGTTTACAAATGTGTCCACTGCAGCTCGGTATACACAACAATTGAAGATATTAGAAGACATGATTGTTGTAAGAGTTTTATATATATATAAACATGATGATGTATTTATTTATATATTTAGCTTCATTGCTAAATATATAAATAAATACAAGTATTTATAAATACAAGTTTATTTATATACCAAATTTCATATATGGTAATTGCTTGACATAAAGTGAGAAAGAAAATACAAGCTATTAAAAAAGTAAGAACTAGAAATAAAATAATTTAAATTAGAATTGATTACCAGGAGATAAAAAAGTTAAATAAATGGGATTGGGATGTTGTCTTTTATTCTGGACGGCAAGGGCAGTGATTGCTTGTATTTTGCAGTATTAAATATTTATATCGATTTCATCAGGCTCATTCATATATATATATATATATATTCATATATATATATATATATATATATATATATATATATATATATATATATATATATATATATATATATATATATATATATATATATATATATAAAATCAACATGATGATGTATTTATTTATTTCTTTAACTTAATTGCAAGGCAAGTTTATTTATATACCAAATTTCATATATGGTAATTAGGTGCTTGACATAAAGTGAGAAAGAAAATACAAGCTATTAAAATAGTAAGAACTAGAAATAAAATGATTTAAGTTAGAATTGATTACCATTTATTGGGATTGGGATGTTGCATTTTCATTAAATGGGATTGGGATGTTGTCTTTTATTCTGGACGGCAAGGGCAGTGATTGCATGTATTTTGCAGTAAGCTTAAGGGGTTAAACACGTATTTATATCGATTTCATCAGGCTCCGAAAATTCCTCAAAAAGAACACAAAGAATGGCCTTCTCGGCTGCCATAGTTACAACTCTTGCGTCAACAGAACAGGGTGTTCAACGCAGCACCGTTTCCGTTTAAAAAAACTTTTTGCAACGTTTTGTCGGGGCTGAACGCAGCCCTGGTGAAAGCACTGTCAAAGCAGTGGCAGTGAGGTGGATGTGACAGTGAGACAAGATGAGCTTTTAGCAAAATTGCGTGTTTTAAAGGTCCCATGGCATGAAATTTTCATTTTATGAGGTTTTTCAACATTAATATGAGTTCCCCTAGCCTGAGTATTGTCCCCAAGTGGATAGAAATGTTGATCGGTGTAAAACCGAGTTCTGGCTGTCTTTCTCTGCCTTTGAGAAAATGACAGCCCAGACGAGCCAATCCTGAAGTCTCCTGGTTTGACGTCCAAGCAGGAACGGTTTCCTCCCTTTCCTCCGCCCAGAGAATCTGGCACGCCCAATCAAACGCTATATTTGTCCTGGAGAGATCATTGCTTGTGAACGAGTGAACGCTGTCAGTTTCTCAGTGTTTGGATGTACAAATGAAAACAGAAGTCTTTTTTCATTTCCTTCTGATCTGTGATCAGTGATTTCTGATGTGTAAGTTAGCTAATTATGTATTATTCGTGCACACACTGCGGCTTCTCTCTCTCCCGACAGAACGGTGTTTTCGTGTTTTCTATCTTGTGAGTCAGTGTTTTTGTACGCCCTCGTCGCGTCTATCTGTTCTACAATGTGCATACAGTCGTTTCTGCTCAACATCGGCTCATAAACCTCACACACGCCGAAGCTCGGGCTGCACTGAGCGCTCGGCCTTCAACATCCCCGACCCCCAGTACTGCATCTGGCCCACAGCGGAGGCACCAAACGCGGCGCAAGATTAAGCAGAAGGGGGTGAGCGTGAGCATATCCGGGCTAGGCAACTTTCCCCACAATAAACTGGATTACATTCGATTAATGCTGTTGTGTCTTTGTTTGCGCTGTGTACTCAATGCTGACACGTTTCATATGGTAGGAACATATCTAAAAAATAATGCTATTATCAACACTTACTCGTAACTCGTTCATCTCGACAGCTGTAATGGTACTTTGCATGTGTTACAAAGTTGGTAATAATGATGAAGACTCGGTGTGACTGGGACTCGTGTTTATTCAGAACTCTCAGATACAAACACAATAAACTCGCGCTGACTGACAGCGCTCTCATAACTCAGTAGTTACTATAAATAACTTTGTTAGCAATCGCTCCGTCTCCGTGATGTCCGGTTCGCGAACGAATCATTCTTTTGAATGGTTCTTTTTAGTGAACCGAACCAGTTCACCAAATCGGACTGAATCGTTCTAAACGGTTCGCGTCTCGAGTCAGCGCTGATCCATAATTTACTAGAGTTACTAACTTTCTGACATGAGTGACAGCCCCTCCGACTAGAAATAGACTAATAACCTGAAGTATTCTAGTAACTACAACATTTCACCCTGAACTGAGACTGACAGAACTGATGTGAAGTGAACTCAGGTCCATCCGTCTCTCTGGCAGCAGCTCGTGCCTGCTCGTGCCTCGTAGACCTCGTTAAACCACGCCCCCTCCGCTTATTTCAAATGTAAAGATGTCAGCCAATCACAACAGTGGGCGTTTTTACTGAAGTCTCACAGCAGACACGCCTCTTGTAACAGGGCCTTCTGTCAGGATCCTGCCCTGACAGTCTTGTCTGTTTTGTCCTTGTTTAGTGTTTCTTTGTTTGTCTTGTGCTTGAGCACATGGCTGTGTCTTTGTTTGTGTGTTCCTCTTGTCCTGCCTCCTTGTTTCCCTTTACCACGCCCCCTTGTTTAGTCCTTGTCTAGTCCTCATTTCACTAATTGTGCTCACCTGATCCTCATGTGCTCTGGTCCCTTTATATTGTGCTACTTTCCCTCATGTCCTTGCTGGTTCGTTGCGTTTGTTTGCATTTGTTGTCTGGCTTATCTTGTCCTTGTGATAGCTCTTGCTCTTGCCTAGTTATTGTTCTTAGCCTTATTTTCCATAGCCTTATTTTTTGGTTTTCTCTAGCTTTGATTTTGTTTCCCTCTAGTTTAGTGGTCTTATTTTTCTCTCTCTAGTTTCCTGCTAGTTTGCAATTTTGTTTTATTTTTGTTTCTAGTTCCAGTCTCTTATTTCTAGTATTTATTTAGCTCCTCTTGTTTGTTATAGTTTATTTTGAGTTATATATTTATCTCTTTTGTTTTCTTTTTAGATTTCTGTTTCTTAGTTGCATTTTCCCTATTCTTAGTTTTTATTTTTGCTCTTGTTTATTTCTTGTTTTCTGTGTGTGTGTGTCTTGTGTTGGTTCCTGCCCTGTGTCCTGAGTCTCCCTTGGCCACTGTCTCCTTGTCCCTGGCAATCAGGACTGGAGCTGATTCTGGGAGAGGACGTCAAGTCTTAGTATCCTGGTGTTCCAGCCTGGGTTTTCCCACCATCTGCCTGGTGTTGCCTTCCAAGCATCCTCAATTCCATGGTCTCCCTGGACTGGTCTCAGTGGTCGTCCTCCCTGCCTGTCATCGTGGTGTCTGTCCCCTGCCCTGCTGTTTGAACTCACACCTTACCACTTCCTTGTTGTGCCCTGTCTAGAGTCTTGTTAATAAAGTCTTTGATGTTCAATCTGCATCTGGGTCCTCAGTTTCAGATACCCTGACAGAACGAACCAGCCAAGATTGGACCCAGCAGAATGAGCTTTAAGATTCTTCCACCCACCAATGCTCAAGAGCGACTGTCCCATCAGCGGAGGCTGGCAGCACTTCGCCAGGGGGGTCTAGATGTGAGAGCCTTTGCCCAGAAGTTCTGGACTGTGGCTAGGGGCCTAGAATATCAGGATGCAGCCCTCAAAGACATCTTCAACCTCTGCTTGGACGACCCTTTGCCACAGTGGGAGATGGAGGGGCTGAGATACTTGGGGTATTGGGAATTCTCCAACTACATACACATTCGCAAACAGTGGGCAGCACTGACACAACCTGAATCCTCTTGTAGTGAACAACCTGCCCTCGCCCCCTCAAGTCAAGTTTTAGATTCTCTTCTGTCTCCCAAGAAGAGACAGGGGTCGAGACGAAGGAGAGCAAGTCAGATTGCTGCATCTGTCTCCGAGTCCGCTCCTGCCAGTCCAGAGTCCGCTCCTGCCAGTCCAGAGTCCGCTCCTGCCAGTCCAGAGTCCGCTCCTGCCAGTCCAGAGTCCGCTCCTGCCAGTCCAGAGTCCGCTCCTGCCAGTCCAGAGTCCGCTCCTGCCAGTCCAGAGTCCGCTCCTGCCAGTCCAGAGTCCGCTCCTGCCAGTCCAGAGTCCGCTCCTGCCAGTCCAGAGTCCGCTCCTGCCAGTCCAGAGTCCGCTCCTGCCAGTCCAGAGTCCGCTCCTGCCAGTCCAGAGTCCGCTCCTGCCAGTCCAGAGTCCGCTCCTGCCAGTCCAGAGTCCGCTCCGTATGAATTGTCATGCCCTCAGAAGCGGAGGAGAAGGAAGACCAATGTTGGCAAGTCAGATGCCCTTCTAGAGGCCCCTAACTTGTTGGTCCAGGAGGGCCTGAATAAAGCGGCTCCAGCCCCTGTGCCAAGTCCGGTGTCGGCTCCAGCCCCTGTGCCAAGTCCGGTGTCGGCTCCAGCCCCTGTGCCAAGTCCGGTGTCGGCTCCAGCCCCTGTGCCAAGTCCGGTGTCGGCTCCAGCCCCTGTGCCAAGTCCGGTGTCGGCTCCAGCCCCTGTGCCAAGTCCGGTGTCGGCTCCAGCCCCTGTGCCAAGTCCGGTGTCGGCTCCAGCCCCTGTGCCAAGTCCGGTGTCGGCTCCAGCCCCTGTGCCAAGTCCGGTGTCGGCTCCAGCCCCTGTGCCAAGTCCGGTGTCGGCTCCAGCCCCTGTGCCAAGTCCGGTGTCGGCTCCAGCCCCTGTGCCAAGTCCGGTGTCGGCTCCAGCCCCTGTGCCAAGTCCGGTGTCGGCTCCAGCCCCTGTGCCAAGTCCGGTGTCGGCTCCAGCCCCTGTGCCAAGTCCGGTGTCGGCTCCAGCCCCTGTGCCAAGTCCGGTGTCGGCTCCAGCCCCTGTGCCAAGTCCAGTGTCGGCTCCAGCCCCTGTGCCAAGTCCAGTGTCGGCTCCAGCCCCTGTGCCAAGTCCAGTGTCGGCTCCAGCCCCTGTGCCAAGTCCAGTGTCGGCTCCAGCCCCTGTGCCAAGTCCAGTGTCGGCTCCAGCCCCTGTGCCAAGTCCAGTGTCGGCTCCAGCCCCTGTGCCAAGTCCAGTTTCGGCTCCAGCCCCTGTGCCAAGTCCAGTGTCGGCTCCAGCCCCTGTGACCGCTCACAAGCCTTTACCCGAGCTCGCCAGTGCGGCCCAGGAGGGCGCACACGAGCCTGTCCCTGAGCACGCCAGTGCGGCCCAGGAGGGCGCACACAAGCCTTTACCCGAGCTCGCCAGTGCGGCCCAGGAGGGCGCACACGAGCCTGTCCCCGAGCACGCCAGTGCGGCCCAGGAGGGCGCACACGAGCCTGTCCCCGAGCACGCCAGTGCGGCCCAAGAGGGCGCACACGAGCCTTTACCCGAGCTCGCCAGTGCGGCCCAGGAGGGCGCACACGAGCCTGTCCCCGAGCACGCCAGTGCGGCCCAGGAGGGCGCACACGAGCCTGTCGCCGAGCTCGCCAGTGCGGCCCAGGAGGGCACACACGAGCCTTTACCCGAGCTCGCCAGCGGCCCAGGAGGGCGCTCCCGAGCCTTTCCCCGAGCTCGTCAGTGCGGCCCAGGAGGGCGCACACAAGCCTTTCCCCGAGCTCGTCAGTGCGGTCCAGGAGGGCGCTCACGAGCCTTTCCCCGAGCTCGTCAGTGCGGTCCAGGAGGGCGCTCCTGGGTCAAGTCCAGTGTCTGTCTCTGAAGCTCTGGAGGGCCTTTCCGCAGCCTCCGAGTCTAGTCCTGTGTCTGTTCATGAAGTCTTGAGGAATGTTAGTTTGTTTCCTGAGTCTGTTCCCCAAGGATCCACCTTCCCTGCCAATGCAGTCATGGCCCCTGAGTTCTTCCCTAAATCTTTCCCCAGTCAAGAACTTTTCCCTAAGACTGTTTCTGACACCAAGGTCACCTTCAAACCCCACCCATTACAGCAAACCCATGTTCCTAGGAGGACCCCTAATTTTGCTCCTAGCCCTCCCATCCCGCCCTCCCTGTTACCTGGCCCTTCTGGGTTCCCAAAGTCAGCACCTCCCTGGTCAGTCCCTAATTACTCTCCTGGATTATTTTCCTCCCAGTTCTGCCTTCCGGGTTTCCTGTCTGCCCTGGTATTCCCAGTTTTGTTCCTCGCCCACCCTCCCAATTTATACCACCTCTTTTTCCTTTGCCCAGTGTGGACGCCAGGAGGCGTCCGTTGGGGGGAGGGTACTGTCAGGATCCTGCCCTGACAGTCTTGTCTGTTTTGTCCTTGTTTAGTGTTTCTTTGTTTGTCTTGTGCTTGAGCACATGGCTGTGTCTTTGTTTGTGTGTTCCTCTTGTCCTGCCTCCTTGTTTCCCTTTACCACGCCCCCTTGTTTAGTCCTTGTCTAGTCCTCATTTCACTAATTGTGCTCACCTGATCCTCATGTGCTCTGGTCCCTTTATATTGTGCTACTTTCCCTCATGTCCTTGCTGGTTCGTTGCGTTTGTTTGCATTTGTTGTCTGGCTTATCTTGTCCTTGTGATAGCTCTTGCTCTTGCCTAGTTATTGTTCTTAGCCTTATTTTCCATAGCCTTATTTTTTGGTTTTCTCTAGCTTTGATTTTGTTTCCCTCTAGTTTAGTGGTCTTATTTTTCTCTCTCTAGTTTCCTGCTAGTTTGCAATTTTGTTTTATTTTTTGTTTCTAGTTCCAGTCTCTTATTTCTAGTATTTATTTAGCTCCTCTTGTTTGTTATAGTTTATTTTGAGTTATATATTTATCTCTTTTGTTTTCTTTTTAGATTTCTGTTTCTTAGTTGCATTTTCCCTATTCTTAGTTTTTATTTTTGCTCTTGTTTATTTCTTGTTTTCTGTGTGTGTGTGTCTTGTGTTGGTTCCTGCCCTGTGTCCTGAGTCTCCCTTGGCCACTGTCTCCTTGTCCCTGGCAATCAGGACTGGAGCTGATTCTGGGAGAGGACGTCAAGTCTTAGTATCCTGGTGTTCCAGCCTGGGTTTTCCCACCATCTGCCTGGTGTTGCCTTCCAAGCATCCTCAATTCCATGGTCTCCCTGGACTGGTCTCAGTGGTCGTCCTCCCTGCCTGTCATCGTGGTGTCTGTCCCCTGCCCTGCTGTTTGAACTCACACCTTACCACTTCCTTGTTGTGCCCTGTCTAGAGTCTTGTTAATAAAGTCTTTGATGTTCAATCTGCATCTGGGTCCTCAGTTTCAGATACCCTGACACCTTCAGCCACAGGGCAAACAGCAGTATTGAAAAAATGCCTTTTATTTCTAAATTATGACATTTTATGATGTAAAAATCATACTAACAATATAAGTACACCTCAGGAAACATTATAAAATAATAGAAAAATGCCATGCCATGGGACCTTTAACACTTAGTAATGCGTAATTAAAGGGTTAGTTCACCCAAAAATGAAAATTATGTCATTATTTACTCACCCTCATGTCGTTCGACACCGGTAAGACCTCCGTTCATCTTCGGAACACAAATTAAGATATTTTTGTTAAAAGCTGATGGCTGAGAAAGGCTTCAGATAGGCCTCCATTGGCATTCAGTACATTTACACTCACAAGACCCATAAAAGGTAGCCTGGATGCCAGCCGAACTTAAACTGAATAAAAGGTAGCCTGGATGCCAGCCGAACTGAAAGCCCCGCCCACAACATTTTTACTCGGGCAGTTCGGTCTGGACTTGATCCATAGAGGAGTAATTATGCCCGAACAGAAACTGTTCGGACCAATGAAATTTTCAGGGCGGGCTTTAGACGATGATGGACAGATGATCAACAGTAACGTAATCATCTACGTCATCAAAGGCGCTTGGGTTGAGTTTGTTCTAATCCTAAACGGAGAACTTGTTCGTATATGCATTCACCTTTACTATTTCTCTCAGAAATGATGATCGTGTTGGTAAGTAAACTCTGTGTATCCTTTTTTTTTACAACACCGGCAAAGATCGTTTACACTCATATTTTTCTTCTAACGTTAGGCTACTTATTACAGCGTGCGTGCAGGTACAGGGTTGCCAAGTTTTTACAACAAAACCCGCCCAATTGCTAACGTTCCTCAAAACTAGCCAAAAACAAGCCCAATAGCTTTCCAGGGGGGGTTCTCCGGGAAAAAAGGTATTTGGGGGGTAAAATATGTGTTATTTTGGCAGGGCTGGCAGCTAAAAATCACACTCCTGGCTCTGTATATCACATAATTGGGGTCGCTTCAACCCGCGGACATGGCAACACAGTGCAGTTGAGTTCTGTTGACATTTGATAACTAACGTTATGCGTCGCTCCGTTGCTCTGATTGGTTGTAGGTCTATCCAATTGAGGTCTTTCCTGGTTCGGTTGAAACACGCCCCATAATCACAGCCCAACGGAGCAGAATCAGACTCATATTCTGACTAGAATTGAGTATGACGACGTCAGGCTACATAAAAGGCACTTAAAATGTCTTTACAAAGTCCATCTCACCACAGTGGCTCTACAATAATTTTACGATGCGACGACAATAGTTTTTGTGTGCAAAAAAAAATCAAAATAACACCTTTATCCAACTTGTTCTTGTCTTCCGTGTGTGCCTCCACGACGCATGTGCGAGAATATGACGCAGATCCGGCATTCGGACACATGACCCAGAAGCGATTTGTTTACAAGAAGAGGAAGACGCGCGTATCTAAGCTGTTGCTTTAGGTCTCGGCGTCGTTCTCAAAATGGGGTTAAAGTGTCCATTTCATGGATTCCCGAACCCAGGCGCTACGTCATATTCTCGCGCATGCGTCGTGGAGGCACACACGGAAGACAAGAAGAGGTTGATTAAAGTCGTTATTTAGATTTTTTTTTGCGCACAAAAACTATTGTCGTCGCTTCGTAAAATTATTGTAGAGTCACTGTGGTGAGATGGACTTTGTAATGATGTTTTAAGTGCCCTTTAAGGGTCTTGGGAGTGTAAATGTACTGAATGCCAATGGAGGCCTATTTGAAGCCTTTCTCAGCCATCAGCTTTCAACAAAAATATCTTAAAGGTCCCATGGCATGAAATTTTCATTTTATGAGGTTTTTCAACATCAATATGAGTTCCCCTAGCCTGAATATTGTCCTCAAGTGGATAGAAATGTTGATCGGTGTAAACCCGAGTTCTGGCTGTCTCTCTCTCCCCTTGAGAAAATGACAGGCCAGACGAGCCAATCCTGAAGTCTCCTGGTTTGACGTCCAAGCAGGAACGGTTTCCTCCCTTTCCTCCGCCCAGAGAATCTGGCACGCCCATGCAAACGCTCGAGAGATCATTGCATCATTGCTTGTGAACGAGTGAACGCTGGCAGTTTCTCAGTGTTTGGATGTACAAATGAAAACAGAAGTCTTTTTCAGTTCCTTCTGATCTGTGATCAGTGATTTCTGATGTGTAGCTAATTATTTATTATTCGTGCACACAATGCGGCTTCTCTCTCTCTCTCCCGACAGAACGGTGTTTTCGTGTTTTCTATCTTGTGAGTCAGTGTTTTTGTACATCCTCGTCGCGTCTATCGGTTCTAAAATGTGCATACAGTCATGAGTTTCTGCTCAACATCAGCACATCTTTAGAGATAAACCTCACACACGCCGAAGCTCGGCCTTCAACATCCCCGACCCCCAGTACTGCATCTGGCCCACAGCGGAGGCACCAAACGCGGCGTGAGATTAAGCAGAAGGGGGGTAAGCGTGAGGGTATCCGGCTAGGCTAGCTAGCTTTCCCCACAATAAACTGGATTACATTCGATTACTGCTGTTGTGTCTTTGTTTGCGCTGTGTAAGTTACTCAATGCGCGTCACCGACGCTTTTATTTTATTTGAAAAATAATGCTATTATCAACACTTACTTTTAACTCGTTCATCTCGACAGCTGTAATGGTACTTTGCATGTGTTACAAAGTTGGTAATAATGATGAAGACGGACTCGGTGTGACTGGGACTCGTGTTTATTCAGAACTCTCAGATACAAACACAGTAAACTCGCGCTGACTGACAGCGCTCTCATAACTCAGTAGTTACTATAAATAACTTTGTTAGCAATCGCTGAGCTCCATCTCTGGTACATTAGTGATGTCCGGTTCGCGAACGATCTTTCTTTTGAACCAGTTCTTTTTAGTGAACCGAATCAGTTCACCAAATCGGACTGAATCGTTCTAAACAGTTCGCGTCTCCAGTCAGCGCTGATCCATAATTTACTAAAGTTACTAACTTTCTGACATGAGTGACAGTCCCTCCGACTAGAAATAGACTAATAACCTGAAGTATATGCTGTAACTACAACAGTTCAGACATGCTGAGAACTGATGTGAAGCGAACTCAGGTCCATCCGTCTCTCTGGCAGCAGCTCGTGCCTGCTCGTGCCTCGTTAAACCACGCCCATTTTTTGCTCATTTAAAATGCAAAGATGTCAGCCAATCACAACAGTGGGCGTTTTTACTGAAGTCTCACAGCGGACACGCCTCTTGAAGCAGGGCATTCAGCCACAGGGCAAACAGCAGTATAGAAAAAATGCCTTTTATTTCTAAATTATGACATTTTATGATGTAGAAGTCATACTAACAATATAAGTACACCTCAGGAAACATTATAAAATAATAGAAAAATGCCATGCCATGGGACCTTTAATTTGCGTTCCGAAGATGAACGGAGGTCTCACGGGTGTCGAACGACATGAGGGTGAGTAATTAATGACAGAATTTTCGTTTTTGGGTGAACTAACCCTTTAAATGTTAAGGGGAAATAAGCAAAATGGGTACATTGTTATTGTACACATTTAAACTTTAAAGGGATAGTTCACCCAAAAATGAAAATTGTCATCATTTACTCACCCTCAAGTTGTTCCAAACCTGTATGATTTCCTTTCTTCGGCTAAACACAAAAGAAGATATTTTAAAGAAGGTTGGTAATTAAACAGTTGCTGGTCCCCATTGACTTCCATAGTATTTTTTCTCCTACTATGGAAGTCAATGGGGTCCATCAGTCGTTTGGTTACCGACTTTCTTCAAAATATCTTCTTTTGTGTTCAGCAGAAAAAATAAAGTCATACAGGTCTGGAACAACTTGAGGTTGAGTAAATTATGACAGAATTTTCATTTTTGGGTGAACTATCCCTTTAAACTGTAATTACTAATTACAGTTTAAAGTTTAAATGTGTACAATAACAATGTATCCATTTAGCTTATTTCCTCTTGTAGCAGAGGCAGAAATAGAAGATGAGGTTGATATTCATATAAGTGATGAGAGGGAAAGTGAAGAATGTGATGAAGGTAGTCAGGAGCAGGAGGACAGAGCTGAAGAGGAAAGCGAAGAGAATGAGAGACTTACTGTGCGTTCACACCGCCGCCGGCGAGAGCGTCAAACTTCGCTCTGGCCGCCCTGCCATCGACGCTGTAGAAAGATTCGTGGACGCGCTGCCGCTCTGACGTAGATCGAATGCTTGGTCTTTTTTGAAACGGCATTTAAAGGGGCTGCAAAGCAAACACTCATGTTGACCGGCATTTGTGCTGACTGACCACAAGTAGGGTATAACCGTATAATATAACCTCATGAAATCATTTAAATGTGAAAGTTTAAAAAAAGCAGATCGATGGAAAGAACTTAACAATTATAGTTACATGTTTGCTAATGAAATAAACCAATTAAAAGCCATTTGTGTGGTGGATAAATAATGTTGCACGTCTTCTTATCAAACCCGCCGCACCAGCAGTGATCAACCTCCTCTATTTTGCTTGGGAACTAATGTGGTAGGAACCGAAGTTTACAGCGCTGCGTTCTCTAGAAACATCTCAAGCGGAGCACTACTACATTCCCATTGGTTGCCGCCGGCTGCCGCCGAACCGCGTCATAGCTCATTACCATAAAGTTGACCTGACTTCAACTCTCCTTGACGCCCAAATCGCTCTCGCCGGAGCTCGCCGCCGGGCTCCCATTGAGAATGAATGACTTCCGGCCACTTTGACGCTCTCGCCGGCGGCGGTGTGAACGCACAGGGATACTGGTGAGGGATTGTCAGAGGACCCAGGATTATGGCCAACAACTCTTAATGATAAGCTGATTGTTCTATTGAAAACTATTGTTCAAATGCTAGCCAGTGATATTATAGCCAGTATATTTGATTTAGTCCAGCTTTGGACCTGCTAGACCTTTTGTCATCTCAGTAAGTAGTAGTACGTTTGACAATAAAACTAAAATATATTAATCAGAGTGTGGCTTATTTTGTTTACATTTTAAGTGTATTTATGATAATTTGTATCACTATGGTATTTGGTACGGGGGCCCAGCAAGATGGTTTGTACCCAGGGCCCAAAATTTGGTGCTATGCCCCTGGTACGATGCATCGTTGAAGAATTCAACTAGCTAGTCACGACTGTTACTTACGGAGCCCGGCACGTCACCTATAGGAGAAAAAAAAAACAATCCGTGCCGGCGGTTTTGCAATCCGTTCCCTCAGTTTATAAACCGTGATCACGAATTCTTAAACTGTTCCCTCGGTTTAACAAATCGTGCCCACGGATTAATAAACTGTACCCACGAATTTCCAATCCGTGCGCTCAGATTTTGCAAACCGTACCCTCGGTTTTTAAATCTGTTCCCACAAATTCATAATCCGTGCGCACGCTTTAACAATCCGTGCGCACGGGTTTGTAAAAACTTTACTCACGGATTCATTTTAGAAGAAGAACAGCAAACTCCCACGAATCTTATTGTTTTATTGTGTATTATTCATCAAATTATATTAACTGCAGTGATTCTCTATAAACGGGTGGCGGAATACAACGATTTAATAAGAATTATGTGTGTCAAAATCTTGTTTAACTGTAATAATCTTAGCACTTTATTATTATTGCCTAATAAACCTGGCATTTTGTATTATGACTGACTTTTCATTTCTTTGTTCCCTTTTCTTCTTCTAAATGCATATAGCCTAAATGCAACAATAGGCAAATAATAATTATAATAATAATAACAACAACAATTATTATTAGGGAGCTCGGGGCACAACCTAACGCGGGGTTAGTTGTAACGCGCATGTTTTAACCCTTTCCACACATGCCAGGATGACGAAACTTAATGTATTTACTAGTTGCCATATCAACATTATTTAGAGACAAAAATAGCGCAAAAATTAAAAAAGCTCTGGAAGATATTACTGAACATGTATTTAACCATAGCAAAAGTAAATTTCTTACTTAAGTTTAGTTTTCATCTCTGTTTTTTTTTGTGTTTATTTAAAATAAGACAAATCTGATATTATTTTAATCTTATATCTGTTATTTAACAGTTGAGATGTTCTTTAATGCTGATCTAACAGCAGAAGACACGAGCCGCGGTTTACATCCCAGTTGTGCAGATGGGGTGCGTTGCATTACAATGAGCCCCTATTAGAAATATGCCATTATATTCTATACTTTTATGAATTCTTTTGAAAAACCATGAGAAAAGTGTGAATAATGACTGAGAGTTAATGTTCATAAATGATTAATTATTATTATGTTTTGAACTCTGCTGTATAGCTGTATTTAGCAATGTGTTTGTAGTCAAACTCAAAAATGCTTATATTTTTAATGATTCAAAAATGCCATTATTATATTTTTAAAAGTTAATGATTGTATTTTGTTGACAAAATATATTAGTTTGTCTTGTATATTTTTTTTGATTATATCAGGTAACATTTTAAGCTGTTATTTGGTCATGTTACAATGTACCCCACCTACGGGGCGTGTGGTCACATTTCACTTCCTTGCTTTCGGGGTAAATCAAGAAAAAAGTAAACACTGTATTAATGAAACAAAACCACATAATTATACTAGACATGTGTGCAATTACAGATTTTTACAATCGCTATGACAATTTTTTCAATACATTTAACAAATTTCCTAAACTCTTAACGCAGTTAGCATAACATCTGTCTGTGTAGGCTATACAATTAACACATTTATTGTTGCTTTTACACAAAATGCATATAGTTAACACACATTTAAAATGCTTGAACTTCTTATACACACAAGCTCAACCAAGACCAAAACAATGGATTTTCACTGCCAAATTTACCAATGCTTTAACACTGTATGTCAGAACCGATAACACCATGTTCTAAACCCTAACCTTATAGACTAAAGTAAAAGTGAACAGCTGTTTATATTGAGAATTGAAACACAAATATATCCGCTGTATTTTATTCCATTGTTACTGAGAAACAGCTGAGTGAAGTTATGCAAATATATAAATCCCAGTTGATTCCCATCTAGGAATTGTTCAGGTGTTGATATTCTTTCAATCTCATGACCATATGGTATACAGTAAAAGAGGGCCTATTTGGGCTGAATATAGAGCAACACAAAGAAAGTAAGAAAAATGCCTTTATGAGGGAGAGGAAGATGAGTACCAGTACAGGGGAGAGGAATGGGACAAGGGCAAGGTAGAGATTGAGGAGTTAGAATGCATGGTGTCATTCAAGGAAGGGCCAGAATTAGGGTAACTGATGAAATAAGAGCTACTATCATATACCATGTCATAAACCACAGGCTATCAGAGGGGCTGGTGAACGAGTACAGCCAAATCTCAGCCGAGACACATTGGCATCCATTATCCAGATTTTTCAAGAAACCAACTGGTATGATATTATATAAGGGCTTCTCCTTCTACAAAGTGTAAATACTTTTACCATGTATTTCAGTGACTGTATGCCTCTGGTCTCTATATGTAACTGTATTTTGTCCCTCTAAGGGTTCAACATCTACCTCCCTCAGGGGGCAGAGGAAAGCTCCTAAATGAAGAACAGGAACTTGCTATTGTCAACATGGTGATGCTGATAATGAAATAAAACTGAAGGGCATTCTATAAAACTACCCTGAGATGGGTTATTCATTTTTTGTATTGAATTTCTGCAGCAAAAGAAACAAAATGCATGCATTTACTAAACCCAACAAAACACAAATGTGGAGAGTCTTCAAACGACACACAATCTATGATCAATAAAATATACAGTCTATTGTATAAGGGCAGACCTGACACATAAAATAATGCAGTTTCTGTAATTCCATCTAGTGTTAGTGTTTTTATAACATTGTGCTATGATTGACTAAATGTTCCTGTTGGAAGAGAACATGTGTTAGTGTATTGTGTTAGGGTGTTATTTTATTTAGAAAATAAGTGTTAGAGTTTAGTTTACAATGTGTGATTTTGAACATGAAATTATTATTTTTAATTTATGACAATAAATGAGTGCACTTAAAACAGTATGTTTATCATAAAATAATCAATGAATGCGTTATTAAAAAAAAAAAAAAGTTTTTACAGTTTTAGATATGTTTGTGTAGCCTACTATTCATTTTTAACATGAAAGACTTGTTTTGTAACAGCGCGTGCGACTCCGCATCCGAAGATGAACGAGTTCGAGGCGAATCTAGAGCAGTCTCAGGGCAGACACACAGAGAGAGAGTCATTTTTTGTGTCTTTTAAAGTCTATTTTGGGCAAAAAGCATAGTATAATAAAATCACTAAAACAAGTCTTCATGTTAAAAATGAATAGTACACAAACATTTCTAAAACTGTAAAAACTTTTTTTTTTTTAATAACGCATTCATTAATTATTTATGATAAACATACTGTTTTAAGTGCACTCATTTATTGTCATAAATTACAAATAATTGATAAATAAATACATTTAAAAATAAATACAATAAATAATAATAATTGTTGTTGTTATTATTATTATTATAATTATTATTTGCCTATTATTGCATTTAGGCTATATGCATTTAGAAGAAGAAAATGGAACAAAGAAATGAAAAGTCAGTCATAATACACAATGCCAGGTTTATTAGGCAATAATAATAAAGTGCTAAGATTATTACAGTTAAACAAGATTTTGACACACATAATTCTTATTAAATCGTTGTATTCCGCCACCCGTTTATAGAGA
This sequence comes from Gobio occitaniae, assembly GCA_033150135.1. NCBI lineage: Eukaryota > Metazoa > Chordata > Actinopteri > Cypriniformes > Gobionidae > Gobio > Gobio occitaniae. Next base: position 23,342 of record JARQWZ010002351.1, on the reverse strand, counting down.
ATCACTGCAGTTAATATAATTTGATGAATAATACACAATAAAACAATAAGATTCGTGGGAGTTTGCTGTTCTTCTTCTAAAATGAATCCGTGAGTAAAGTTTTTACAAACCCGTGCGCACGGATTGTTAAAGCGTGCGCACGGATTATGAATTTGTGGGAACAGATTTAAAAACCGAGGGTACGGTTTGCAAAATCTGAGCGCACGGATTGGAAATTCGTGGGTACGGTTTATTAATCCGTGGGCACGATTTGTTAAACCGAGGGAACAGTTTAAGAATTCGTGATCACGGTTTATAAACTGAGGGAACGGATTGCAAAACCGCCGGCACGGATTGGTTTTTTTTCTCCTATAGGTGACGTGCCGGGCTCCGTAAGGTACTACGGAGCCCGGCACGTCACCTATAGGAGAAAAAAAACCAATCCGTGCCGACGGTTTTGCAATCCGTTCCCTCAGTTTATAAATCGTGATCACGATTTCTTAAACTGTTCCCTCGGTTTAACAAATCGTGCCCACGGATTAATAAACCGTACCCACGAATTTCCAATCCGTACGCTCAGATTTTGCAAACCGTACCCTCGGTTTTTAAATCTGTTCCCACAAATTCATAATCCGTGCGCACGCTTTAACAATCCGTGCGCACGGGTTTGTAAAAACTTTACTCACGGATTCATTTTAGAAGAAGAACAGCAAACTCCCACGAATCTTATTGTTTTATTGTGTATTATTCATCAAATTATATTAACTGCAGTGATTCTCTATAAACGGGTGGCGGAATACAACGATTTAATAAGAATTATGTGTGTCAAAATCTTGTTTAACTGTAATAATCTTAGCACTTTATTATTATTGCCTAATAAACCTGGCATTGTGTATTATGACTGACTTTTCATTTCTTTGTTCCATTTTCTTCTTCTAAATGCATATAGCCTAAATGCAACAATAGGCAAATAATAATTATAATAATAATAATAACAACAACAATTATTATTATTTATTGTATTTATTTTTAAATGTTTTTATTTATCAATTATTTTTAATTTATGACAATAAATGAGTGCACTTAAAACAGTATGTTTATCATAAATAATTAATGAATGCGTTATTAAAAAAAAAAAAGTTTTTACAGTTTTAGAAATGTTTGTGTACTATTCATTTTTAACATGAAGACTTGTTTTAGTGATTTTATTATACTATGCTTTTTGCCCAAAATAGACTTTAAAAGACACAAAAAATGACTCTCTCTCTGTGTGTCTGCCCTGAGACTGCTCTAGATTCGCCTCGAACTCGTTCATCTTCGGATGCGGAGTCGCACGCGCTGTTACAAAACAAGTCTTTCATGTTAAAAATGAATAGTAGGCTACACAAACATATCTAAAACTGTAAAAACTTTTTTTTTTTTTAATAACGCATTCATTGATTATTTTATGATAAACATACTGTTTTAAGTGCACTCATTTATTGTCATAAATTAAAAATAATAATTTCATGTTCAAAATCACACATTGTAAACTAAACTCTAACACTTATTTTCTAAATAAAATAACACCCTAACACAATACACTAACACATGTTCTCTTCCAACAGGAACATTTAGTCAATCATAGCACAATGTTATAAAAACACTAACACTAGATGGAATTACAGAAACTGCATTATTTTATGTGTCAGGTCTGCCCTTATACAATAGACTGTATATTTTATTGATCATAGATTGTGTGTCGTTTGAAGACTCTCCACATTTGTGTTTTGTTGGGTTTAGTAAATGCATGCATTTTGTTTCTTTTGCTGCAGAAATTCAATACAAAAAATGAATAACCCATCTCAGGGTAGTTTTATAGAATGCCCTTCAGTTTTATTTCATTATCAGCATCACCATGTTGACAATAGCAAGTTCCTGTTCTTCATTTAGGAGCTTTCCTCTGCCCCCTGAGGGAGGTAGATGTTGAACCCTTAGAGGGACAAAATACAGTTACATATAGAGACCAGAGGCATACAGTCACTGAAATACATGGTAAAAGTATTTACACTTTGTAGAAGGAGAAGCCCTTATATAATATCATACCAGTTGGTTTCTTGAAAAATCTGGATAATGGATGCCAATGTGTCTCGGCTGAGATTTGGCTGTACTCGTTCACCAGCCCCTCTGATAGCCTGTGGTTTATGACATGGTATATGATAGTAGCTCTTATTTCATCAGTTACCCTAATTCTGGCCCTTCCTTGAATGACACCATGCATTCTAACTCCTCAATCTCTACCTTGCCCTTGTCCCATTCCTCTCCCCTGTACTGGTACTCATCTTCCTCTCCCTCATAAAGGCATTTTTCTTACTTTCTTTGTGTTGCTCTATATTCAGCCCAAATAGGCCCTCTTTTACTGTATACCATATGGTCATGAGATTGAAAGAATATCAACACCTGAACAATTCCTAGATGGGAATCAGCTGGGATTTATATATTTGCATAACTTCACTCAGCTGTTTCTCAGTAACAATGGAATAAAATACAGCGGATATATTTGTGTTTCAATTCTCAATATAAACAGCTGTTCACTTTTACTTTAGTCTATAAGGTTAGGGTTTAGAACATGGTGTTATCGGTTCTGACATACAGTGTTAAAGCATTAGTAAATTTGGCAGTGAAAATCCATTGTTTTGGTCTTGGTTGAGCTTGTGTGTATAAGAAGTTCAAGCATTTTAAATGTGTGTTAACTATATGCATTTTGTGTAAAAGCAACAATAAATGTGTTAATTGTATAGCCTACACAGACAGATGTTATGCTAACTGCGTTAAGAGTTTAGGAAATTTGTTAAATGTATTGAAAAAATTGTCATAGCGATTGTAAAAATCTGTAATTGCACACATGTCTAGTATAATTATGTGGTTTTGTTTCATTAATACAGTGTTTACTTTTTTCTTGATTTACCCCGAAAGCAAGGAAGTGAAATGTGACCACACGCCCCGTAGGTGGGGTACATTGTAACATGACCAAATAACAGCTTAAAATGTTACCTGGTATAATCAAAAAAAATATACAAGACAAACTAATATATTTTGTCAACAAAATACAATCATTAACTTTTAAAAATATAATAATGGCATTTTTGAATCATTAAAAATATAAGCATTTTTGAGTTTGACTACAAACGCATTGCTAAATACAGCTATACAGCAGAGTTCAAAACATAATAATAATTAATCATTTATGAACATTAACTCTCAGTCATTATTCACACTTTTCTCATGGTTTTTCAAAAGAATTCATAAAAGTATAGAATATAATGGCATATTTCTAATAGGGGCTCATTGTAATGCAACGCACCCCATCTGCACAACTGGGATGTAAACCGCGGCTCGTGTCTTCTGCTGTTAGATCAGCATTAAAGAACATCTCAACTGTTAAATAACAGATATAAGATTAAAATAATATCAGATTTGTCTTATTTTAAATAAACACAAAAAAAAACAGAGATGAAAACTAAACTTAAGTAAGAAATTTACTTTTGCTATGGTTAAATACATGTTCAGTAATATCTTCCAGAGCTTTTTTAATTTTTGCGCTATTTTTGTCTCTAAATAATGTTGATATGGCAACTAGTAAATACATTAAGTTTCGTCATCCTGGCATGTGTGGAAAGGGTTAAAACATGCGCGTTACAACTAACCCCGCGTTAGGTTGTGCCCCGAGCTCCCTAATAATAATTGTTGTTGTTATTATTATTATAATTATTATTTGCCTATTGTTGCATTTAGGCTATATGCATTTAGAAGAAGAAAAGGGAACAAAGAAATGAAAAGTCAGTCATAATACAAAATGCCAGGTTTATTAGGCAATAATAATAAAGTGCTAAGATTATTACAGTTAAACAAGATTTTGACACACATAATTCTTATTAAATCGTTGTATTCCGCCACCCGTTTATAGAGAATCACTGCAGTTAATATAATTTGATGAATAATACACAATAAAACAATAAGATTCGTGGGAGTTTGCTGTTCTTCTTCTAAAATGAATCCGTGAGTAAAGTTTTTACAAACCCGTGCGCACGGATTGTTAAAGCGTGCGCACGGATTATGAATTTGTGGGAACAGATTTAAAAACCGAGGGTACGGTTTGCAAAATCTGAGCGCACGGATTGGAAATTCGTGGGTACGGTTTATTAATCCGTGGGCACGATTTGTTAAACCGAGGGAACAGTTTAAGAATTCGTGATCACGGTTTATAAACTGAGGGAACGGATTGCAAAACCGCCGGCACGGATTGTTTTTTTTTCTCCTATAGGTGACGTGCCGGGCTCCGTAGTACCTCGAAACCATATTGTCGCAAATCTGTCGTTCAACCACGTTGGTTAATGATGTCACGCAGGTGGTGGAGTATTAACTTATTGTATTTAATTAGTTTGAGATCAAATTAATGCTAGACTTTTTGCTATAAATTACAGAAATGGCATCTGAGGATTAATTCTTATTTTTCTCAGTTATTTTGCTTTATTTTCAGATTCAATCACAAGCTCGATTTTACATACTAGTGCACGTCCGCACATGCGCACTCTTAAAAAACGGTGCTTTAAATCTCTTGACAAACTAAAAGACATAATTGACATTTGTATGTATTCTAAATAAAAGATATAGGTTGTACTGAGTGTCAGCTTGCTTATTTTGCTCAAGGTAAGGATTTATTAAGTCCACATGTCATTCTAACCACAGGTCGAGAGTTGTCGTTCCAACCACGCAAGTTTGCAATGCTGTTTGCGAACGTTCGCTGGAACGATGGTTTCGGGAAACACCGACTGGTTGCTGGTTGAACTATGTTGATAACGACGGAACTTGCGACCATAGTTGGCTAACGATGCTTTTGGGAAACGCACCCCTGCATTAGAGTTTTTGCAATGACCATACTAGATAAATGGGCGACTGAAAAGGCACGCCATGTTACAATTTAGTAGGAACTAAAGAGCGCTCTAGAATGTTTGGTAGCCTACTCCGATTATTTTCTTTCTTTTCGTTTCTAGATTGGAATCAGCGCCAAAATTGTTGCTGCATTCCCTCTGGCACTGGGTTGCGCCCCTGGCTAGAGTCGCTGTCCGTTTGTCAAGTGCTAAAAAATCACCTTATAGAATAGCTCGCATTGTAGCACACGCTTGTATTTCAAAATGTTTAGCCTAATTATCATTTGCTACGAGGTCAAAAATCTGTATTACATAGTTTAGACATAGGTGGAGACAAAAAATGGCTGAATCAAAACAAAAAACAGAAAAAGGAGGAAACTAGAGGAAATTAATGTTATTTTACAGGTGGAGCTCAAACATAATTTTTGTAACAAATTGTATTCTTTAGGATAAACCCATCGAGATGAATTATCTCGTTTTCAAGGGGGTCTTTAGATTTTCAGTAGGTTTAATGGCAGTACAAATAAACAAAAACAAAAAAAAAATCTGGAAGGATATTGCTGTAAAACTAAGCAGGGGCATTAAAATCAGGGAAGGAGGTCAGGAAGAAGTGGCAGGACTTTGCAAGCCTCAAGGGTACCACAGAGGTCAACATATAATAAAACAGGTGCATAGGCCAAATGACTATGAAGTTTAAAAGACATTTTGTATAATCACGAGTTAATGCATTCATTGGTTTCATGAGTGTGTTCTCGTTTACCACATAATTGTCTAATGGTAGCCAATAGTTTTGTTTTCCTCATGTCTTATATGTCTAAAATAATAGGTAATAAGTAAATTAAGTCATTTGTGTGATATATGCGGCAAGGTAGATTGCATTTGGCGTCGGCCTCTTTCAGGACTTAACGTTAAGTTATTGCCTTTTAATATCAAACACATCAAGCTGGCGATTCTCTTATTCGTTCATTCATTCGTCTCATCCTCATGAAGAACTTCTGTTCTGTCATTTGCCAGATGTGATGCAGGGAAACTTTTTGCACTAGTTTAATGCACTAACATACCATTTATGTTAGTTTTTATTTTTATTTGCAGGTTTTTAATGCAGTGCCGCGTTTTCTTCACCACATTAAGACATCCTGTTATGCAGAAGACTTCTTGAATATTCAGAGTTTTTCCTTATTGAAAATTAGGTATTTTCACTAAATATCCATGGAATCGACTTGTTAATAAAGTAATGTGATAAAATGTCAACCCTGTTGTCTGTGTTCATTTTGCTTAATATATAGCCTATGTTTTTAGTCATTTTTGTCTTTTGGGACAGTGAGAAATAAACAATTGTTACTACAATTTAAAATATTTAATTGGACCAACCTCACAGTTTCAGTGTAAAACATTTCTCCATTTCCAAATTTTTTAGTGACCGATCGATCACATCAAATTTTTTTAGTTGGCCAAATTGAATTTCTGTGAATTAAACTTGAATTCTGGCAAACTGAAAAATTTAGATGTGATCGGTCACTAGAAAATTTTGAATTGTAGAGGCCTTACATTTTTTACAGTGTAGGTGTGTTCTCTATTGATTTGATAACACCTTCAGTTAGACACATAAATACACCAATGAAAATATATGTTTATCGTAAAGTTTTCCAGTGAGGGGTTTTATAAATGTTTCCCCCACACCCAATATATACACACGAACATCACAAAATATATTCTTCTCATGCATTATGGAGTGAAAAATTATTATGAATGTCACTTTTCAACATCTCCACAGGCCTCTTCCATGGTTGGTGATTACCTGCAAAAACACCTAACTCTATCAAAATGCTTAATTTATGCCTCAAGTAAATATTTATGTCAGTGAACATACACAAGACTGCATTTTTTGTGTGACATACATAATGTCAATCAGGGCCGTGCAGAGAGTTTTTTCAGGGGCAGGGGCTCAAATGTAAAAAAGGGGCTATATATATATATATATATATATATATATATATATATATATATATATATATATATATATATATATAACCTTATGCTCATCAAGCCTACATTTATTTAATCAAAAATACAGAAAAAACAGTAGCCTAATATTGTGAAATATTATTACATTATGTTCTTTTTAACTTTTTATTAATCCAACAATCTTGAAAAGAGTATCACAGTTTCCATCATTGACATTAAATCCTCATATTAGAATGATTTCTGAATGATCATGTGACACTGAAGAGTGGAGTAATGATGCTGAAAATCCAGCTGTGATCACAGGAATAAATTATATTTTAAATTATTTTAAAATAGAAAACCATTATTTTAATAAAATTTCACAATATTGCTGTTTTTTATCAAATAAATGCAGGCTTGATGAACATAAGAGACTTTCATAATGCTGCATAATATTCAAAAATGGTAACGTGACTTTTGGGACTTTTGCTGCTGCTGAATGATTTTGTGCAGTGATTTGTTTGTTGTCAGTTAAAATCCATTTTGTCAGTGATGCAATTTATAAAATGAGACAAACCGCAGGAAATCGTTCCACAAACGTTAGTTCGTCTGTCCATGTCATTTTCAACCGATTTATGAATAAGAACAGAAAATTACCGCTCCACATGCCCAATGGAATTTGAACTTGCTTTGCCAGATCACGATTGGTTGGTGTATAAACATGACAAAAGGGCATTGGTGAATTGGGTAATACTTTAAAATATATAATATATAGATTTGTAATTAAATCAACACATTAGCTCTGATTATGGATGAAAAAAAATATTGGTTTACTTTTTTCCCGTAAGGCCACACACTCTCTGAAAGGACCATATTTGGCTCGAGAGCCGTTTCCGAACAGTGGAAAATCAGCTGTCAATCAAAACGCACGCAACCCATAGCAACGAGTTATGGTAACGCCTCAACAGAAATTGTCCGACTTTTGAGCCGTCCGTTACTATTGTATACATTGTCATGTTAAAATCAAATTTATTTCGTTTTATTAACCACAATATTATCATTGATATTTGTCTGAGAGGGGCACTTTTGATTCATTTTGAAAAAGGGCAGGGGCTCGAGCACCCAAACTTTTTCAGGTTTTGGAGCCAGCTGGGGATGAAGATGTAGTGCAAGATGACAATGTAAATTTCTTATTTGTTAAAATTTAAGATATTGAAAGCAATCCCTGGTTTATATGTGACAGCTTTCCAGCAAGGAATATGGTGTTTTTCTAAGAACAGCTTTTTGAACTTTTTCAGGTTTTGGAGCAAGCTGATGATGAAGATATAGATGCAAGTCCCGGTTTATTCGAGGAAGGTAGATGTAATGGAGTGCCCAAAGATGCCTCTCGTTGTTGCAATGTACTGTTCCATCATCTTCTAAAAGGGTGAACAGCGAATGGTACACATTAACAACACCTCTCCAAACATCTCCCCACAGTCTCTCAATCCGTTGGTTATGGGTGCTCCTTCCCCTCAAAGCACTCCCCCTGGCAGAACCTCGAAAAACCTCCATGAAAGGCAAACAGCATTGTTCTCTCCACCTTGGTCACAGCGGACTCTTGATGGCACACCATACTGGTCGACAGCCTCAACAAACTTCTGCATCACAGTGCTGCTTCTGTTGTTGTTTGAAGCTTCCAAAAATGTGACCAGTCTGCTAAAGCCATCAATAGCCCCTTGAATAACAATTCTCCACCTGAAAATGAAATGAAATATTAATACCCGGATGGTCTACTATTTCCGGTCAGAATTCGAAGTGCAGATCGACGCACACTAGTGGCTGATATTGCCCACAACCCATTGCGAGTTGGCCCGAGGATTCGATTAGAATTACAAACCAGATAAAAGTGTTAAAAAACGACAAACATGACGGTTATGGGAGTCCGACGGTTAAGTAGAGCAGGTTAGATAAAGGGGTTTGAGTGAGCAATTATCAGTATTTAACCTGACGAAAATATATTTATTCAATATTATCCACATTATATTTCACCTGCAATAGCATTGTGAACTTTTGTAATGATACCTTTGGCCATTAACTTTTAAATGCATCATTATATTTAAACTGCAAACACATGAGAGTCTCTGCATTAAAGACCCACGAATGGCAGATCAACGTGCTACAACATTTCTCTCTGATATGGTAGGAAATTAAATTGAATGTGAGGCATTTGAACTGTGACGATGATTGACAGGGCGGTTTAAACGGTGACGGGATGCACATAACTAAGCAACAGAGTCCGTTATAGATGACAAAGTAGTATGTCCCAAAGTTTGTATATTCTTCTGCTATACACTCAAAAGTAAGTACTTTTTCTTCACAAAAATAGTACATACTTTTAGGTCATAGTATAAGTACGCAAATTGGGATGCAGTAGCTGTCACTGTCAGGGGGAGCAGAAGCTCATTAAATATGCAAATCTTATCCAATCCTAGCCGGGGGCATTTACTTCCAAGTCTTCAGTGCGGCACGCCCATCAAAACTGAGCGTGTCTTGAGAGAGCCTCAAAACCAGGTCAGGAAATAGCCTATTACTTATTCATTATGATGTTTTTGAATGTAAAAACCATGCGAACACAATAAGTTGACCTCAGACAACAGTATAACAAAATTTAAAAAGCCAGTTCATGACACCTTTAAGTCAAAATGCCTGTCTTGGCGAGTATCCAATTGAGAAATAAAACCGGATGCGTCTCATTTGATCTGTGCATTCGTCTTAAAGGGACAGAAGCCTACCTGTTCTTTAGAGATAATGTGTGTCGCAAACCTGCCAGCAAACATGAGATCAGACAGACACCCGGGGCCTGAGGTTTCAAACAGACCTGGAGACACAATAACTCTTTCATGTGTTGGGAGGGGATCCGAATTACAAGGACAGAGCAAAATCACCTGCAGGCCAAATGGAGAATTGAACATCCCATTCCCTAAATGTGTAGGAGGTAAGATTACAGGTTTACTAATTGAGTTTTATTACAGTTTTTTACGATTGTTAAGCACAATTTTAAAAACACGGCTCATTTTGTCAAAACACAACACACAATTCACACATCCACACACACAAGTACACACTGCTGTGCTCAATCTTAAACACTTGTAAAATTTCTACTTTTCTAATGATATAATCTGGGTTAGAATTTTTTCAGATATTGTTAGAGTAAAGTATATGAATATATTGACCAAACAGTACACACAACTTAAGACCAGTCCTGCATATTGATGAAAATATTTATTTCTCTCCACATTGTGAAATCATTCGATTCATTCATGCATTTTCAAAGGTTTGTTTTTTATATCTGCTGAGGTTGGGCTGAACTCTCTGTCCAGCCTCTCTCAATGTCAACCCATGGGGACTCAGTACTCATGGTCAACCAAGGTTGCGCGAATCGCATCTAATAAATTTGGTCCCGTCTTCTTTGTCCACGTCCTACTCCAGGTCTACCTCTTCCTATACCCCCCTTCCCCTCACCCCCTCTCATCCTCACTCTTCCTCCACGGGCTCCCCCTCTCATCCTCACTCTTCCTCTTACTACGACATTGCCGTCCATTTTTGTTGAATACAGGTAAACTCACCTGTTGCCTTTTTATGGTGCTTACCCCTGATTGTTGAGTTTACAATTAACCACCTAAGACTAATCAATTGGTTTATAGGGGTGGTGTTTTGGAAAGCAGTGCCTTGAAATGGCAAAGAAGTGACATCAGGTTAGATTTCTGTGTCTAATGTAGACACACTAACCTCTTTGACCTAATATATATGCTTGAGGTACCCCTGAGAATTTGAGTTAGTAAGTTAGGTCAATAATAGAAGTTTAATTAATAAAAAAAAAAGTAAAAAGCCGGTTCATGACACCTTTAAGTCAAAATGCCTGTCTTGGCGAGTTTCCAATTGAGAAATAAAACCAGATGTGTCTCATTTGATCTGTGCATTCGTCTTAAAGGGACAGAAGCCTAATATACCTGCAGCTGTTTGTCACCACCAATGTTAATCAAACAACAGATGAGCACCAAGCAGCATCTCCAGGAGCTCCCTTGAGAACCAGACCAAAAAAGTTACATGCACCTCTGCTTATATTCTCATATTCATGATAGGCATTACATTAAACACATGTTCTGTTGTTTAAGGCTGTAAAAGAGGCATGTGACTGATATTGAGATTTATTAATGCCACATTTACTTGATCTAAAAACAGTCTTTGTCCTCAGGGAAATGTGGGCGATCACCACACATGGAATTTGCAGATACAACAAAAATGCCAAACCCTGAATACAATTCAGGGGATAGAGTTGAATACATCTGCTTTGATAAATACACACTGGTTCCGCATCACCCCGATTCCAACTACTTGACCTGTGAACAAGGCGAATGGAGAGGAAATATTAAGTGTTTAAGTAAGTATGAACATCTACACCATATACATCAAAGACATGTGAGGCATTTCTCACTGTATAATTTTTAATTTCTTTGTAAGTTTGATGTAATCTTGTAGTTGAAGTTGTAAATCTGGTTCTGATGAATCAATGAATGTGTATTGTAACACTGACAGTGAGATGTGTTTGTTTCAGAGCCCTGTACAGTGACGATGGAGGAAATGGATAAAAGAGGTATACAGCTGAAGTGGCTTGAACAGCAAAAGATATTCTCTTCACATGAGGATAGAACCACCTTTGCATGTCAGTGGGGAAAACAACATTTAAAAGTCAATGCCTTAATACAATATTGTAATGATGGAGTGATGATTTTGCCTGAGTGTGTGTGACAAGGAGAATAAAAAAATCACGGACGCATCAGCTGTACGAATAAACCAAAACGAGACAAAATAAAAAAAAAATCCTAATTCAGTCTCTCTATTTGTGAATTATTCCAAGTAAAACAAAACAAAAATGATAAAAGCAACATGTTTAAAAATGTGCATGTATAAAAAGGACATTAATTAATTTAATGCTAAGTGATCATATGTGTATTGTACAATAAAAAACATTTCCAAAAATGATTCAATCAACTCTTTTTAGACTCTTCAAACTAAAGAGTACATTTTGGTCACAAATAGAATTAAATGGATTAAATTTCAAAACTTCAGCTAATATTAGTGCACAAACAGAACAAAATACAGTGCTGTTTACACTCATAAAATTGTTGTGAGCCTTTTTGCATTCAAACTCAAAATTTCAAGTCAGCAAGTTTAATTGGAATGTGAATTTGTGCAGTACATTTTGAATTATTATCAAAATAATGCAAAATTACAGTTCTCGTCCTTAAATAAAAGAACTCTGTCAAGTTATCAACAAATCATTGGAAGGAGGGGCTGATGGGGCGGAGGGAAGGGGCAGTTGCCTTTATCTACATTACACAGACTTCAAAGATTCATATCGCAACCGGTCTTAAAGGGTTAGTTCACCCAAAACTGAAAATTCTGTCATTAATTACTCACCCTCACGTCGTTCGACACCCGTAAGACCTCCGTTCATCTTCGGAACACAAATGAAGATATTTTAGTGTAAAGCTGATGGCTGAGAAAGGCTTCAGATAGGCCTCCATTGGTATTCAGTACATTTACACTCACAAGACCCATAAAAGGCCCTTAAAACGTCGTTACAATGTCCATCTCATCACAGTGGCTCTACAATAATTTTACGTTGCGACAACAATAGTTTTTGTGCGAAAAAAAAATCTAAATAACGCCTTTATCCAACTTGTTCTTGACTTCCGTGTAGGCCTCCACGACGCATGCGCAAGAACATTACGCAGATCCAGCGTTCGGACACATGACCCAGAAGCGATTTGTTTACAAGCAGAGGAAGACGCGCGTATCTAAGCTGTTGGATTCTACATTGATTGTGCTTTAGATCTCGGCAAAAGTTTTCAAAATGGGGCTTAAGTGTGCATTCCATGGATTCCCGAACGCCGGCGCTACGTCATATTCTCGCGCATGCGTCGTGGAGGCACATACGGAAGACAAGAAGAGGTTGAATGGGAGTTTCCAGAGTTCTGGACGCGGGTGCCATAGGGTGCCCCGTCTCTGAGTCAGGAGGTCCTGCCTCAGAGGAATGGGCCAGGGAGGTGCTGTCGCAAGGAGCACTAGTTCCGGGAACCAAGTCCGGTTGGGCCAATACGGAGCGACCAACAGGACCTGCTCCTCGTCCTCCCTGACTTTGCACAGTGTCTGCGCAAGAAGGCTCACTGGGGGAAACGCATACTTGCGTTCTTCCCGGGGCCAGCTGTGGGCCAGGGCATCCGACCCGAGGGTCCCCTCGGTCAAGGAATAAAACCACTGACAGTGGGTCGTCTCTGGGGAGGCAAACAGGTCTACCTGTGCGGCCCCGAAACGACTCCAGATTAGCTGGACCGCCTGGGGATGGAGTCGCCATTCTCCCGGAAGCACCTGCTGACGTGACAGCTCGTCGGCCGCACGATTGAGCAGGCCCGGAATGTGAACGGCACGAAGCGACCTCAGATGCTTCTGACTCCATAAGAGGAGATGGCGGGCGAGTTGCGACATGCGACGGGAGCGTAGACCACCCTGTTTGTTGATGTACTCTACGGCTGCAGTGTTGTCCGTCCGGACCAGAACGTGCTTGCCTCTGAGCGGCACTTTGAAGCGGCTGAGTGCAAGACGAACTGCTAACAACTCGAGGCAATTGATATGCCATTGCAGTTAAGGCCCCGTCCACAGACCTGAAACTGCAAGCCCGTTTTACGTGGCACCCCAACCCCGTGGATGAGGCATCCGTGGAGACAACGGAGTGCCTGGACACTTGTTCTAGGGGAACTCCCACCCGGAGAAACAGAGGGTCCGACCACGGGCCGAAGGTTTGGCGGCACCTCGGAGTCACTTGGACGCGGAGGGAACCGCTGTGCCACGCCCATCTCGGGACTCGATCGTGTAGCCAGCGTTGAAGCGGTCTCATATGAAGCAATCCGAGCGGCGTTACTGCGGCTGCGGATGCCATATGCCCCAGGAGCCTCTGAAAATGTTTCAGTGGTACCACTGTCCTGCCTCTGAACGAATTCAAGCAGTTCAACACTGACTGGACGCGCTCCTCTGTGAGGCGCGCTGTCATGGCGACCGAGTCTATCTCCATACCGAGAAAAGAGATCCTCTGTGTGGGACAGAGTTTGCTCTTCTCCCAGTTGACCCGAAGTCCCAACTGGCTGAGGTGACTGAGCACCTTGTCCCTGTGTTCGCACAACTGCTCTCGCGACTGGGCAAGAATCAGCCAGTCGTCGAGGTAGTTGAGGATGCGAACACCATTGTCTCTCATGGGAGCAATGGCCGCCTCCGCAACCTTCGTAAAGACGCGGGGCGACAGGGACAGGCCGAAGGGTAAGACGCGGTACTGATATGCTCGTCCCTCGAACGCGAAGCGCAGAAAGGGCCGGTGTCGAGGGAGAATCGAGACATGAAAGTACGCGTCCTTCAGGTCGATCGCTGCAAACCAATCTCGGGGACGGATGCACCTGAAGATGCGCTTCTGCGTTAACATCGTGAACGGCAGCCTGTGAAGGGACCGGTTCAGGAATCGCAGGTCCAAGATCGGTTGTAACCCGCCGCCTTTCTTGGGTACAATGAAGTACGGGCTGTAGAACCCGGACCTCATATCGGCTTGAGGGACCGGCTCTATCGCGTCCTTCGCCAGTAGGACAGCGATCTCCGCCCTGAACACGGGGGCGTTCGCCTCCACTATAGTCGTGAAGGGAACGCCCCTGAACTTGGGGGGACGCCAGACGAACTGAATCGCATAGCCGAGTCTGATGGTACGGAGGAGCAACCGAGACGGGCTGGGAAGCGCTAGCCAGGCTCCCAGACTCCGAGCAAGGGGGATCATCGGCACCACAGACGTACCCGCAGCGGGGCAGCGAGGCGGAACGCAGGGATCCGGCTCGTACGGCATGGGAGCGGCCCGAAGCGGGATCTGAGTTTGCTGTGCAACACTTACCTGCATCCGCGGAGGGGACGTGCGAGTGTGGGGAGGCCGCTTGTGTGCGTCCTGACAGCCGGCGTCCCCTGCTGGCGAAGGGAGAGGTACTTGAGGGTGGCGAGGCATGGGAGCGTCGACCACCGCCAAGCGCGCTCTCTTGGTACCCAGAGATATTGGAAACTGCTCTTTTATTGAAGTTTTGGGCGGAACAGACAAACAAAAGATTTCCCCCCGGTCCTCCTCCGGGGGAAGGAGTGGTGCTGCAGCCATCTCCCTCAGAGCAGTTTCCTCCATCTCTGGGCGGCCCGTCTCAGGGTCGCTTGCGACGACGCTTGCCACCTGGCTTGGCAGGGGCCTGAGCGGGCTGGACATCCTTCCCACGGCCGGCCCCACGCCGTCGGCTGGTGGAAGGCTGCTGCTGTGCCTTGGCGGGGGCGGAGGCGGCGGCGAGTGGACGTCCTCGGCGACGAGTAGTCGGAGGCGCTGCCGTCGGCGGCGGGGTGGAGGCAGCAGCGGGCCGCCAGGGCAGGATGTGCTTTATCGCCTCTGTCTGCTTCTGGGTGGCCGAGAACTGTTGGGCGAAGCTCTCGACCGCGTTGCCGAATAACCCAGCTGACGAAATGGGGGAGTCCAGGAACCGATATTTATCGGTCTCCCTCATATCAGCCAGGTTAAGCCAGAGATGCCGCTCCTGGACCACAAGTGTGGACATCGCCTGACCGATGGCACGGGCAGTGACTTTCGTCGCCCAGAGGGCTAGGTCCGTCGCCGTCCGGAGCTCTGGGTCAGGCCTACCCTCGTGCATGTCAAGGAGTGCTTGGGCCTGGTGGACCTGAAGCAACGCCATGCCATGCAAGGCGGACGCAGCCTGTCCGCAAGCCTTGTAAGCCTTTCCAGTCAGACCGGAAGAAAACTTACAGGCCCGGGACGGGAGACGTGGGTCACAGCGCCAGTTAGAGGCGGTCGCCGGACACAGTTGCATCGCGACGGCGCGCTCCACTGGCGGGATCCCCACGTAACCCTTGGCTGGCCCGCCGTCGAGGGTAGTGAGGGGGGAGGAGTCACTCGGCCGGTTTCTGGCAGAAAAAGGTGCCGTCCACGACCTCGTGAGCTCCTCATGCACCTCCGGGAAGAAAGGTGTCGGGGCGGGACGCTGAGAACCAGCGCGACCCACCCCGAGGAACCAATCGTCAAACCTAGAGGGTTCGGGACACGGTGGAGGGTTCCACTTGAGCCCAACCCTTTCGGGGGCCCGGGCAAGCATAGCAGCCATCTCAGGGTCCGGGGCAACCGTTGCCACTCTCCCAGAGGGAGGCAGTACAACTGACCCTTCATCCCCCGAGGACTGAAACTCCCCCTCCGATGCAGCGATCGACATCTGTTCGTCCGCTGGAGCTCCAAAAGTCACCACTGGTCTCCCGTGGGAGGGTCCAGCGGGTTCTCTTGAAGGCTCTACCGGCTGCGGAGCTGAGGGATTAGGGGCCTGCGGAGGATCGCTCGGTGGGTTTGCCCTAAACGTAATCCTCAGATCACCCTGGCCATCCAAAGAAGCAGGTCCACCCGGGTTAGGGGTAGACCTAGTTCGTGGGATGGGTAAGGGGACTCCCCCAGCCCGGAGGTAGGAGAGTCTCGATCTTAGCTCCGAGATAGTCATGTTCCCGCAGTGGGAACACGAACTATCCACAAACGCCGCCTCAGCGTGCTGTGTGCCCAAACACGTGAGACAGCGATTGTGACCGTCAGCAGGGGACAGGGAACGACCGCATCCAGAAACGCACGGGTGGTAAGACATCTTGAAAAAGACGGCATGTCACCCGTGAAGCTCTTTTTGTGAGGAAACGCTCTGTGCTGAAGCACTCAGGGGAAAACGCGACAGCGCACAGGATTTAGTGCAGCCCGTGCCTGTACTCAAACAGGGAAAACGCCCAACCAGACCAACAGAAATTTGTTGCTGTGAAAACAGCAGTTTTCTCTGTACCACAGAGGCAGCAGATGAGTTTTCCGCGATCCCGCTGGAATGTGCCGTCTCTCCAACACGCGTTTCTCCTCTTCTCCGGTTCTTCAAACTCTTTTTAATCTTGCTGATAGCAGCGAACTCAATATGAGCGGTCTTCGATTGCCGTTTGGCTCCGAAGTGAATGACAGCGTGCATTCGCTCTCGCTTCCTGTTTATACCCGCAGTGCGGGGCGGAGCGCGAGATGCAAATCTCGCACGCCAATTGTTCATTGGCCGGTTCTAGATAGCTCGAAGCTGATAGGGGATCCCAGAAGTGATCCCAATTCGTCGGTACGTCCGACGTACGTCGAAAGTGACCGACTGAATGGGAACTACATTGTATTTTTGTAATGAATATGTCATTTTTTTTATCCCCGCCCCAAAAACAGTCAGATCGGCAGAGGGTTATTAACAGAAAAGCTATTGTAAGAGCAGATTTATATCTGAAAATTGTATTGTATGTTGTCTACTTTTTTTAACAGCATTATGGTAAAAATGGAACAATATGGAAACAGCTTTCTGTACGTGACAGTGTATTCCTTCAGGGGGTTGGGAAGAAATTATGGAATGGCGTTTTAGTTTTTCGCCTCCGTTTGTCCTTAAACAGTGTTTGTAGTCATCCCGTTTGAAAGCGAGACTACAGACATGGAGGTTTTTCAGATTTCTGTCACTGTGTTCTCTCCATATTTATGATTCTCTGTAACTTTTAGCCACTGCCTACAATGCGCTGGATCCTTTAGAGCTATATATTATATTATTTAATTATATTATATTTAACCCAGATCTCTTCAAATACATTTTCTTCAATCATTTTATTTTATTTTATTTTAAAAAAAATTTATTTGTCCTCAGGGAAATGTGGGCAACCACCACACGTGAGCTTTGCAGATACAATAGAAATGACAAAAAATGAATATGATTCAGGGGAGAGAGTTTTTTTGAGGCTTTTTTTGTAAGTTTGATGTAATCTTAGTTGAAGTTGTAGATCTGATTCTGATGATTCAATGAATGTATATTGTAACACTGAGAGTGAGATGTGTTTGTTTCAGAGCCCTGTAGAGTGAGGGTAGAGGAAATGGATGAAAGAGGTATAGAGCTGCTGTGGGGCAGACGGCAAAATATACTCTCATCACATGATGATAGAATCACATTTGCATGTCAGTGGGGAAAACATTTAAAAGTCAATGAGCTAACACAAACATGTAATGATGGAGTGGTGATTCTGCCTGAGTGTATGTGACAAAAATAAAACCTTTTTTTCCCAATTCAGTATTGTCCGTTTAGAATTTCTTGCAAGAAAATTAGCAAGAAATTAGCATTTTTAAGATGTGTATGTATAAAAACAATATTAACCCTTTTGACCTACATTTTTGCAAGAAACTGCCAGTGTGTAGTACCTCAGCGGTCTCCTTGTCATTTCGGACTTATAACAAAATACAGAACAATGTCTAAAAGCTGCTATGTGACAAGGTGTACAGCAAACAAGCTAAAAAAAACACAGAAATACGTTTTTATAAGCTGGCGACCCAAAAAAAACGATTTAAGCGTTTAAGGAGACAAAAGTGGATACAGGCAATAAGACGTGAAGCATCAGCAGGAAGAATGGGTAAATTTTGGGATCCTGACACTCAGTATGCCTATGTGTGCAGTAAACATTTTGTCACTGTTAAGTCAAATATCCAAATGTCAGTTTTATATATTATATTTCCTGTCGCTGATTACATTCCCCTCTAGTGGGTATAGTTCTCAGTGTCGTGATCTGTCTCAATTGCCTGTATCCACTTTTGTGTCCTTAAACGTTCGTTTTTTGGGTCAACAGCTTATAAAAACTAATGGGTTTTTCGTTTTAGGTTTTGTTTAGCTTGTTTGCTGTACACCTTGTCACATATCAGCTTTTAGACATTGTTCTGTTTTTTGTTACAAGTCAAAAATGATAAGGAGACCACTTCACGCAATACAAAGGCCCTGTCCCGAATGGCACACTTCATGTGCACTTTCGGCCTTGTGGACTTACAATGGCCGTTGCGTGCGCGTGTCCGTTAAGTCCATGACACCACAGTGTGTCCCATTTGTCATTTTAGATCTCAGAAGGGTGCTCGCGAGCGCCCCCTTTGAGATCGATATGCGCCCTCGATGCACACTTCTGCCGAGCCTGCACTGGTAAGATCTACGCAGCATTTACATTTATTCATTTAGCAGACGCTTTTATCCAAAGCGACTTACAAATGAGGGCAATAGAAGCAACTAGAGCAGTCAAGGGCAACAATATGCAAGTGCTGTAACAAGTCTCAGTTAATCTAGCACAGAACAGATTATAATTTTTTTTTTAAATAAATTAGACAGACAGAAAATGAATAGAATGATAAGTGCTATTCTTGATTGGTCAGGTGCTGCTGGAAGAGATGTGTCTTTAGATGTTTTTTGAAAATGGCTACAGACTCGGCCATACGAATTGAGATAGGCAGGTCATTCCACCAAGTGGGGGCGGTCCAGGAAAAGGTCAGTGAGAGCGATTTCATGCCTCTCTGGTATGGCACCACAAGGCGTAGTTCACTGGCAGAACGTAAGTTCCTGTAGCAGACTTCTTCCCGGCAGTCAAAGCGGCATTAACACAAGGGGTTAATCCAGCACCCGGAAAGCGCACCTTCCATAGGGGCAGCCATTGCTAACCAAGCCATCACCTGCTGTTAGCATTCCATTGACTCCCATTCATTTTGGTGTCACTTTGATAGCGAATAACTTTGCATCTGAGGCGTTTAAAGACTCCATTTGACCATTGTTTTTTTTCTAAATAAACACGACAATGTATAAAAGGCTCCATTACCTTATATCTTACACTATTACCCCGTAGAAGCCGTTTTTGTAAAAAATAGGCTAACGTTTGCATCATAACCACGCAACTCTCTGCGCACAGTAGAGAAATTACCATATAGACCCAAGGAAAAGCTCGCAGGCAATCTTTTACTGTCTATGAGGCAATCGGGGGGACGTGGAGGCATAAAGTCTGATAAAGTTAAGGGAGAAGCATGTGGAGAAGCCCATAGAGAGCCAAAAGCAATGGGACAAAATATTTCAACAACGTGATTCAGATTTCACTTTGCACAACTACTAGAAGACTTATAACTGTCAGACTGGTCGCTCACGTACATCTACGTCGTCAAGCTCAGTCTGAGGCAGACATGGGGACTTGGACTCGAGTTGCTATTATTATGACTTGTGACTTGACTTGACAAAAAATAAAATACTTGAGACTTGACTCGGACTTGGAAGTTAAAGACTCTGGACTTGACTTGACTTGAGACACGATGTGACTTGACTTGCCCAAGAAAAAAGGACTTACTTGAGACTTGAAGGTTCAGATTTGAGACTTACTTGAGACTTGCACATGTGTGACTTGGTCCCATCTCTGGTCTGAGACTGCGCAGTACGCTCAGCCATCAGGAAGTGAGCGCTTCTACTTGACTTCACTTTTTCTCCGTGAAGTCTATGGGGTCGCTGTGTCCATTTCTTTTACTGTCTATGCATTAACATCGTGAAAGTGGGGACTCAGAAGAAGACAGTGAGTGTTTAGGGTGCCATTTGGGACAGGTCCAAAGTCAATGGAGATGGTTTGATTGCTTCCCCACCCGGTGGGCGTGGTCTTCAGATTATGCCATGTGTTGCTCTGTCTCTATAAGAGGCGTGATCAAAAATGACTCTGTGCTCAATTGGATAGTCCTTCAACTAATCAGATCAGACCACATGAGGCGTGATCATCAAGCATAATTTAAATGACTCTGTACCCAATTGGATAGTCCTTCAACCAATCAGACCACAAGAGGCGTGATCAACCGGCAACGAGCCATCGCTTCACTATCCATCATTGTGTTAAACCCACCAATAGCATGCCAGGTGGATAAGCCAGTCTGTGATTTGTTACTGCAAATGTGTGACAGACACAGGATAAATGAATGTACAGGTTTCCAGACTGAGTTGCAGGGCAAAATCAAATCGCCGGCAGATCAGGCTGGGTTTACCCAGTCTAAGTATTTATAGCAGCCATGTACAATGTTCACATGAAATCAAGACAGACTGCAATTCATTTGACAAGTCTAAGTAAATACTTTTTAGACTCTTCAAACTTTGAAGTAAATATTGTTCACAAATGTTACCAATTAAATAAATGGAACTTTAGATTATATTAGCACACAAAAAAAAAAAAAAAAAAAAAAGGGTCACCCAGGAACAAAAGGTCGTCTGCGTTTTTTTTCTGTTTGATGGGGCGGAGGGAAGGGAGGGAATATCAATTGCAATATGAATCTTTCTTCAAAGATTCATATTGCAACCGGTCTTAAGAGTGTTTATGAATATATCTTTTGGAAAGCAGGTAATATCAGATTTTTTTTATTCCATACTCTGTTTAATACTAAAGAAATCTTTGCATTGATTTGTTTAAAATAAGGAAAGTGTAATTCTTTAAATAATCCATATGCTGCCTTGTAAACTGTACTAAGCAATCCGTCATGTTTTACAGCTTAATATTATATATATATTATTTATCTTTCTTCTATTCATGACCGGATGTCTCAACAAAAGCTCAAGGTAACACAACAATATAAAAAATAGCTAAAGCATGTTTTATATGTTGAACAAAAAATAATAATGTGTTTTTAAATATATTAAAAAGTGTTTATTTATAATTTCTGCCTGAATTTATACTGCTTTTTGTTCATTTTCCATAAAATCCATTATACAGATCATAAAACTGAAGTGAATTATAAAACAAGAGTATCATTGATTTTATTAGTAGTATACTAGCATGGCATACACCCTAATTAGGGTACTTCAAATATACAGTCCAGTATGGTTTTTATGTCTTAGAGCATTTTTCCTCCTTTTCATGCCTTTGGTTAATGTCAAATGCTATTAAACTGTTATTATTCCAGTAGACTGCTATATTTTTATATTGAATGAAAGTACTCATTTGTGTTTAATACTAAATAAATCTGTGCATTTTAAAAAATAAATTAGTCACTCTTTAAATACTCTAAATTTGGCAGGAAGTTCAATCGATACTATTTGTTACCCTTGTAAACTGTACTAAGCCATCTGTCATGTTTTACAGCTTAAAATGAAATGTAATATATTTCTCTTTCTTCAATTAATGATCATGGATGTCTCAACAAAAGGTAACACAATGAAACACAAATTAGCTAAAGCAGATCATTTAAACATGCATTAATATTTTGTAAAAATGTTTTCGTTAACAAATGTTAAATTATAATGCATGTCTGAATACAGTGATTGTTGTTCATGTACAATACATTTTAAATGTGGGCCTAAAACTGAAATAAAAATATAAAATGTGAATACAATAAAAACTGATTTTATCAGTAGTATACTATCATGACATACACCATATAGGGTACTTCAAATATACATGGTTTCATTTTATTCCATTAGTTAATATTAGATGCTATTAAACTGCTCTTTATCCCAGTAAAACTATAGCAGCTATCTTTTTAAATGGTTGAATTTGAATGTGTGGATGAGCTCTTATTTACATTCAAATGTAGTCAATAACATTTGGAAATGCTTAATAGTACAAAGGTCAGTCCATGATTCCACCAGTGAGCGATCATTAATAAGGATTATGGTTTAATAGGTTACGAAACCTTTTGTGAAATTTGATGTGGAGGATTCTAAACTGACCAGGTTTTTCTGTTTTTACTTGTTTCTGTTTAGAGGTAGTATGTGTTGCAAACCTCACAGGGAAAATGATCATAGAGTCCGAAGTTGCAATCATACCTGGACACAAATTAAATCTAGCATGTGATGGACAAGGTCTGATTTTGAAATCACTTGCCTGTCAAATGGAGAATGGAGTAGACTGTTTCCGAAATGTGAAAGTAAGGCCACAGAGGGGGAAAAGCTTTTAAATATAACTTGTGTAAAGTGCTAATAACTTATTTTTATATTAGAGGTGCTTTCATATTAACAAAACGTTAACCCTAAGTACCAACTTTTAGCAATCAGCGTTTCAACACAGGTTATTAGGGTCATTTTTAGAGACTGCTTGAATCTTTGCATTAAATTGATAATGTATAACATTGAGATATTGCAATATTGAGTGAATGCAATCTGAAAAATAAAAATAAATAAAGGATTAGTTCATTTTACTCACTCCATCTCATCCTAGATGTTCATGTCTTTCTTTCTTCAGTCGAAAAGAAATTAAGTTTTTTGAGGAAAACATTCTAGGATTTTTCTCCTGCACCATTGACTTCCATTTCAACCAAAATGTTGAAGGCCCAAATCAATGCAGTTTCAAAGGGCTTCAGAGGCTCTGCGTGATCCCAGACGAGGAATAGGGTCTTTCTTATCTAGCGAAACCACTGGTCATTAAAAAAAAAATAAATAAATAAATATACTTTTTAACCTATATTGCTCAACTTTCGCTGCTCTGCGGCTCGCCAGGGATTGCTCAATCACGTCGGAAAGGTCACGCTAGACCTATAGGCGGAAGTAAAGCCCCAAGTGCACATGCAAAGATTAATACAAATGCCCTTTAGCCAAAAGAAAT